>JBBYHO010357220.1:2554-14047 GCA_038382025.1 Adansonia gregorii
TTTTTTTTAACACATATTATTACGTAATAATACGTAAAATTACTGCATTTAAAACGGTTGCTCGCTTACACTCATTGCCTTTGCAGCTAAAGCCTTCCCTATGTTTAATGTACATAAGTACCTGATAATAATCCAAATTCTAAACCAAACAAGTGTCCCTAACCTTAATTATTTATATCTTTCAAACACTCAACGTTGTCAGATCATTATCGTTTGTGTTTTAATTGTGTTTGTACAGCACAAGCCGCTGAAATTAAGATCACGTGGACCTTATTCCTAAATTGATAATTACGTATAATTACATATTATATTTTACAATAAATTGAAATTTTATTTAAATTGATTCGTTTAATAATTTTTTTAAATAATATTTAATGAATTTAAAAATTAAATTTTATAATTATAATTTTTTATTTTTAAATTATTATTTTTGTTTTAAAAAAATTATTAAATAATAATTTTTTTAAACTTTCAAATTTAAATATATAATTTTATATTTATATAAAAAATATATAATACGGTTATTTGTTTACTAAAAATTACAAATGGAGAGTAAAATTAAAAAAGTTAGATTAATAAGTTATAATTTAAAGATTCTTAAATGAATGGTAAATTTTATATACTCAAAATAAAAGAGTAAGACCCAAATTGATACTATCTTAAAATCGTGACAGACAGCAACAGCATATCTTATAGCCATCACTTAAAGTTGTCCCGTTTAATTGAACTGAAATTCGGTTTCAATTCAAAATTCAATTTTTGTGCTATTTGCGAGGCCTATATTAGCTATATTAGCTATGTTTTCCCTTTTTTTTTTTTCTCTTTACAATTATCGTTAGAACTATCACAAATCAAATCAAAATAAATAAAAATACAATTAAAATAATTTAAAATATAAGATTAAGTTTAAATTTAATTTGATTTGGTAATTTAAATTTATAATTTAAATATATTTAAATATTTAAAAAATTATTTTATATTTATATTTATATTTTATAATTAAATTTAAATAAAAATATTATTTTATTTTATAAATAATAATTTAAATTGAATCAATTTAAACATATATTTTATTTATCATATTTTAACTCTTTTTTATGTTATATCTATGTTTAATAATCATATTATGTTCTAAATGGTCAAATTTTATGGACACTTGACTCTAATTTTGCGTAACATATTGTCACATTCGTATTATTTTTTTGTATTATAATAATATTAAAATAATAAGATATTTATATAAATTTTGATATATTAATATTTTATTTTATATAAATTTTAATATAATTATTTATTTATCTCTTATTTATTTATTTTTTCGTATCATATCTTATTATTTTTTAATTTATTTATATTATTTTTATATTATATAATAATATTATATCTAAAATTATTAAATTTAAATAATATTATTTAAATAATTTTAATTTTATATCACGTATAAAAGATATTATTTGTTGTTGAGCTCACAAGATAAGATAGACTAGCAAAAGAGCCCTTGTACAAAATCCACTCACCCTAGAAAAGAGACCTGACATCTAGTATTAAATGAAATAGAGATAATCACATTATCTGACATCTCGATCACAATATAAGTCTTACCACCGACGTTGAAAGTCTTAGCCTTCAAGGACAGTTCACTAGTTCCTCATTCCACGCCTACAGAACCAAACTACCCTAAGACGACACATAGTGAGCCATTAGCCGACCTTTAAGGGTATAAATACTCCGACAAAGAGATGGCCAAGGTCAGGATTTGAAAACCCCACTATTATTTTGCACATTTCTTTCTTGGTTACTAACTTAGACATCCAATCACATTTTAAAAATCAAACTTTCAGTGTCCCCCTACCTCTCCTTTACTTCTTATAAATCCCCACTACTGTACAGTTAAGCCTCACCGTAAAAACGACATCGACTTTTATCTAAATTATATTTAATAATTTTAAAAATTATGCTTACTTCAAAAATTATCCTCTGCTATATATTTATTTTCATCAATTGCCATACTAATAATAGCTCACAAATTAGTCTTTGAATCGTTACGTCGAATTTCGTGAGAAATTAAACAGATAAGCTTGATGTTTCTGGCTTTCATTTGCACTTCGAGATTTAAATTATCGAATTAAAATAAAAATTATTTTATTTAATTAATTTACTTTAAAAAATTATTTATTTAAATTTTATCGAGATTATAATCACTAAAAATATCAATAATATCGTATAAATTGAGGTACCACTTCGTCAACAATACCTCTGCTTGTTCAGATTACATAATTAGCTCCGCAACATCATTTTCAGGGCAGTGAGTCGCAAGAACCCCCTCCGTGAATATTTTTGTAGGTATACTTCCTTGCCAAGAACACGTAAGCACATAAATTTGGTACAGTTAAGGCTGCTAGAAACCAATAAAAGTTGTCCAAACGACTCGCATTCAGATCCTTGCCAATCCAACTTTTGCCATCTTTTGCTGTGATTTGATCCACAATTATGATCAGCAAGCTGTTTAAGAAGCTTCCAACTCCAATCACACTCAGAAAAAAGGCTATCCCTAAGCTTCTCATTGAATCAGGAACTTGATCGTAAAAATACTCTTGCAATCCAACTATTGTAAAGCTATCTCCCAAGCCAAGGATTATTGCTTGAGGAGCTAACCAGAACACTGTCATGGCGGACGATGACCCTTCTTCAACAGCTTTCAGTCTTTTCATTTCGACACAACCTGCTGTAACCATGGATAGTGAGGAAAATGCCATCCCAATACCTATCCTTTGGAGGATGCTTATGCCACGTTCGTTGCCGGTAACTTTCCTTAAAAACGGGACTAGGATCCTCTCGTAGATGGCGACCGAAACCATAAATCCGATTGCTCCGAGGGAGTTGATCGATGCTGCTGGAATTTTGAAATCGTTGGCGATAGTTAGGTCCATGGTGGTAGCTTGTTTGACAACGAAAGTTGGACCTTGTGCCATACATACTCCAAATACTAAACAAGTTAGCCAAATTGGAATCATGCTTAAAACAAGCTTCATTTCTTCCACTTTTGTTACTGTTGCTAGTCTCCATGGATTATGAATGTTTTCACCGTCTTGATTAACTATTGCAGCTTTGTCTAGAAACCTGACGATGAATCAGATTAAATGGATTAAAAAAACTATGTTACCTAAGCTAAAATTCTGTTGAGAATTATTGTGTGAACTTGCTTAAATTGTTACCTAAGTCTACTTGTATGACATAGAAGCCTTCCTTGGGACAATTTTGATTTTGGTACTTCATATAGTAGAGAAGGATCGGATGGATATGGTAGTTTCCGCTTCCTTATGGCTGCAATCGAAACTTGCAGCAATGGAGTTAAGGGACTGCCTTCGGGTAATTGGTATCGGTAATAAATCTTGCCAGTATAGAAGGTTAAGATCGTGACGGCCATAACTATGGTGAGGATAAGATTTGCAATCCCCCAGCTGAGCTTGTCTTGAACATAAACTATGACAGTTACGCCTAGCAAAAGTCCACAACAAAGTGCAAAGTTCCACCAGTTGAAGTATGACATTTTCTTCTTCCTTTCTTCCGCGTGATCATCATCGAACTGATCTGCCCCGAAGCTCTCGAGGCTAGGCTTATATCCTCCGGTCCCGAGGGAGATGAAATACAGTGCTACAAAGAAAAGTACTTCATGGATTTTCCTTGGTTTTTGACAAATCCTTGCATTGCATGACGGCTTCATAACTGGGATGAACTCGGACATTGTCAAGAGGCTCAGACCCTGGTTTTCGACATTAAAAGAATGCATCAAAGCATATCAGTTAAATCAAGGTCGTGTTATTTCTAATCTATGAAGTGAAACTAAAATTACCATGAGATAAATGAGGGATGACAGCAGAACCATTGTAAACCGGCCCAAGTAAGCATCGGCTAAGAACCCTCCGGCTAGAGGCATCATCGCGGTGACTCCGGTCCAATAGTTTACACTGTTTGCGGCTGTTTTCAAGTCTTGATGAAGCACTTCGGTGAGGTATGAAATGAGGTTTGTTGATATTCCAAAGTAGCTTAGCCTTTCACTGAACTCAATTGCTGCTCCAAAAGTTGGCTGGGGAGTTATTGACTTAGTACAGTTCTTTGACAAAGAAGGGTTCTATTTTACTACAAACTAAGGATTCGGATTTCAGATCACCATTGCGACAAGGCATTGTCCAAGTAACTGGACGACTACCCTTTCGATTGCTCTAACCGTCGGATTACAATGAGCCAAAGATTAAAGGAGGGGATTAGGCCTAGTCTACACTTAATTATCTCATTGTTTACAAGCATTGAATTAACAGTTTAGCACTATTAGTTAGAAAATTTCTGATATCTAAGCTCAATTGTAAGGACTGATTGATCTAAACATAAACATTGAGACACCCTGGTGGCGAAGTTCAACAGTCTATTTGTTCATTCACTTCTTTTGGATCAGTGTTTTTTACTAGATTTATAGCACCTCCCCTCAGTCTAAAGAAACCATGAAATAGAAAATCCAGCGTCTTTCAGCTTTTCTTTATTTCATTTCAAGCAAAGAGCTGTCCAATATAATCCAAGGTTTTTCCGGTTGATTCATACAACTACTCCTAAGAAATAGCACGCAACATGTCTGAAGTTCAAAGTACCAGCATCTACAGCTCTCCTGTCCCTACAATTAAACTAGTAAACGACCAATTCCTAGTTCAACCCATCCGATTCATATAATGAATTACAGTTGAAAACATGTGCTTGTTAATATTAAATGTAGTAATCACATAACAAAAGGTAGCATTTGGCTCAATGATCAAAACATTAATGACAGTGTAAAAGGCTAATAACTGCAATGAGACAGTAGACTATAAGTCAAAGACTGATTAGCACTATATACACAAACACGTCTGTAAAAGATCAGCAGGTTTTGACATATTGAGTTAGTGAAAAGGGATTTAAATTACAATTGTGAATATATATATATATATATGTTATTGTGGTTAATTGGTAAATATCAGCTGTGAATGTCAGTGGCAAAGAAAATCAAATCATAAAATAGTAATTGTAATATTGCATTACGATCTTATTTAAGTCAGCGAACACTATCATAAAGCATAATCTAGATACTCACTGATGATAAATAAGGAAGCTTTCCATGCACCAGTTGAAGCTCTAAGAGGAACTCTTCCTTTATGATCCACGGATGAATCATGAACCCATTTCTCTTTATCTCTTCCTCCATCATTACCATCATTTACCACTGCTTCCTTATCCATTTAAAGTTCACTAATCAAGAAAAGACGAGAGGTTTCCGATGGCATGTTGAGGACTTGAGGGCATACTTCGTACAGCTGCTTTTATGCTAAAGAAGCAAAAGGATTTTTTTTTCTTTTTTTTTTGTGGACAACAATGCAAGTTCTCCATCATGTTACCTTTAAAGAGCTAAAGACTAATGTTTGGCCGATCTGTTTTATTCCATACTCTTTTGCCCACTTCGCATTAATTGAAGCCCAAAAATTTAAAGAACACTAGCCCATATAATACGGTTTTAAAAAGCAACTACTTGATAATTTTACTATCGTTATTTTACAATAAAAATTATCTGCATTGTTAAATGTTTAACGAGAAAAAAATCACAAAAATAATAATAAATAACGATAAAAATATAGTCTAACGAAATATAACGATTTGTAATTTTGTAGTGAACACGTCAATTGCATAATCATGCAGTTGTTTGATTATTTCTCTTTTCATTATACGTGTAAAAAAAAGTGCTTGAAAAGGCATTTTATTGACCAAGTTGACAAGTACATACATTCTATGTTGGTAATATAAGCATAAATAGTCAAACTTGCAAATGCTTGGATAATTGGCAATTCGAGTACTTGGGATTTAAAAAAAATTTAAATTATCCTTTACTGATGGCTGTAAATATTAGTTAAGCGAATGATGTGTATATGTATACATATATATATATAAGTGTATTAATATATTATTTTTTAAAATTTTAATAATTAAATTATTATTAATTTATGTCTATAGACACGAATTAATTGGATACTTAAATTTTAAGTAGATTTCTGAACAACGAAAAAAGATAGTATGTTTATGTATGTTTTGAATGCTTTACTATTCTAAGTCTAAAAAACTTTTATATATATATATATATATAAAAGATTCTTCAAGGCCTGTACTGATATATTCAACTTTAAATTAAAGAAACTTATGTAAGTGAAACTTTTGACTGCTTTTTTCTCAACACTGTTATCTTTTTTGACAGTGAAAAAAAAAAAAAAAAACTGAAAGGTTCCCTTCCCAGGCTTTAGATTATAAAACTCAAAGCTGGGTTCTTCTTCTTCTTCTTTTTTTTTTTTTAATCTAAGTAGATGAAGGAATTCTATAACATTGGCCAAATGATCTGCTCAATTGATTCTTTGAAAATTATTCTCCAATTAAAGATTTTTTGTCATGCAATTGGTGTTGATGGATCAAATTATGATAACCTTGTTAAACGATACTCTAATCATAGAGTTAATCAAATCTCTAATGCTTGATTTTGTAGACTAGGAGAATCAGATTCTCCTTGTCTTTAACGTTTTCATTAGATTCTCAGCTTATTTCGTAAGCTTAAGTTGATAAGAAATGATTAAATTATTATTTCACTAAATGCTTCTCAAGTGCAAGTTGACTCAATGATCACTTGCACATGGATGTAAATATAAAAAAAATGCAATTTAAAACAAGATTATTGGGTGAAGAAATATTAAAGATAAAACCGGTTGAGTTGAATTCGAGAGTTTTAATACTATGTTAAATTGAATGATCAATTATTTTAAAATTTTAAATTAAAATTAATAGAAAAAAGTTTGACTATTATATTTAAATTTTATCATGACAAATGTTTAATAAAATCGTATTATTTATCTATCTTAAAGACGTTTACAGGTTAGGTTAAAGTTTGAAAATTTTGAATCTCTATCCAGATTCAATGTGACCCACTCATATTATCGATATATTTTTATTATTCATAATTAATAAAAAATTAAAATAATTATTTTTATATTAATATTTATATATTTTATACTTACATTTAAATAAAAAAATTTTTTAATTAGTCAATCCAAATTAACAAAAAACCTCTTAGAAGTTTGACCCGAATCAAATAAATCCATCAAACCTGTGGATAAGTCTAATCTATCTCATAGATATGTGCAACTCTTACTCAATGCTGAAATCTTAGATTGGTAGACGAGAAGGAAAAGAGGGAAGAGAAGAGAAAGAGTTTCTTATATTATTGTTATGTCATAAAATTATTAGTACAAGTGGCTATTTATATATAATGAGCTAAACTGAATAAGAAAACAGAAATAATTGACTTAAACTAAATAGAAAAATAGAAATAATTGAGCTAAACTAAATAAGAAAATAAAAATTAATTATTAATTGACATACTAAAATTATGCTAAATAAGTTAACTAATTTATTGTTTTAACCCCCCTCAAACTCAAAGTGGCATAGAAGATGAGAGCTTGAATTTGAAAACTTGATCTTGAAAGCATTCAGGATGGTCGAAAACCTTAGAAACCGGATGAAAAGAGGATGAACCGGCTGATGGTTAAAAACTTTGAACCAACCCAAACTAAATCAGACCAAAAGAGAAGGAAAGCTGACGTGGTGCTACAAGACACGTGTATCAATAGAATTATGACACGTGTATACCACGTATGAGTCAAAGACGACGTGGTCGCTTATAGAAATGATGACGTAGCAATGACAGAGAAACACGTGGAGAAATAGAGGTCAGACACGTGTTATGTGGGATGACATGGCAGCCACCTTTACTGATGGCGTGGCAGTGATTGGACCACCATGTGCCGACATGTTTGACGACGTGTCGATGATTGGACCTCCTTTATGCTGATGTGTATGTTGCGTGGCTTATTGACGTGGATTATGACTCGACCTCATTGCTTACGTGGATGATGATGCAGCTATTTGACATGACTACTGAATGCCAAAAAGACGTCGTTTTGGTTATCTTTTATTTTCACAATCTGAAAAACTGAGTTTTGCTAGCAACGGAATTCAACATCGCGTGAGGGCATGTGGACGGGTTTTTGGAAGTGGGATTCATCTACTGTGAACTTCAGGAAGAGAAGAACAATTTGGTGTTGACCAAATTGCTTTTAAGACGGGTCGAAGATCCCGAAAACTAGCTAAAAAAAAAACAAAACCCGACAGAGAGGAAGCCCAAAATCTCTCTTCTCTTTTTTTTTTTTTTTTTGGGACAAGGCTCTGATGCCATATTGAAATCTTAGATTGGTGGACGAGAAGAAAAAGAGGAAAGAGAAGAGAAAGAGTTTTTTATATTAGTGTTATATCATAAAAGTATTAGTACAAGTGGGTATTTATATATAATGAGCTAAACTGAATAAGGAAATATAAATAATTGACTTAAACTAAATAAGGAAATAGAAATAATTAAGCTAAACTAAATACGAAAATAAAAATTAATTATTAATTGATATATTAAAATTATATTAAATAAATTAACTAATTTATTATTTTAACACTCAAGTCTAATTTGTTTGTAGTTCATTCCCTCTTGCTAAGGGTTTATATATGTTGAAAATAATTTGATTTGATTGTAATTTCTGCTTCTAAATGAATCGAGATAAAAGAAAAAGATAACAATAGAAACTTAGATCTTTGAAATGTAGATTTAAACCCCTTTTTTGCCTAGCAGAAATCTTTTGGAGAATTCACTTTTTATTCATTAGATTCTTCGCTAAATGCATGGAGGAAAAAAAAAAACCAAAAAACATAGAGGCTCAGACAATAAAGCATAATATTCCCATACCAAGGCTGTGTGATTAATGCTATGCTATCCAATTTTTTTTAAAAAAAGTATACGTATTTAATTTGAATAAAAGTACGAGATTATGATTCTTCAAATATATATTTAAAAAAAAAAAACTTAAAAAGCCAAACATAAATCTATATTTAATATTCACTCAAGTTTTGAGTTTGGATCAAGTTGAATCAATAATTGAATTATTAAATTCAACTAAAAAATAATCAACGCCATTCTCTTAACTAAAGAATCATTTTTCAATTTTTTTTTTTTGTCATGACATATATTCAAAGTGATATGCAACAAAAATCAGGTGTTGAAAAACTAGAAGTTTTAAAATTTTCCTAACTTTTTCACTTGATTCTTTCAAATCTGCTATAAATCTTTCACGGGGATGCCTAAGATGTAATATGTATTACTTAGTAAAATATCTAAGCTAGAGCAGCACTAATGGAGGACCCATGTAGTGCTTGGTTATAGTAGAATAAATTCTCTAGGAATCCCCTCCTTTATTCTGTACTTTTTTTTTCACTCCAAATTTGTTTTGATTTTTCTTTTTGAAATCAAAATGTCCTGTAGATACATGAATTATTAGATTATGTTCATTGCGAGAGATTATTTATTTTAAAGGTTTAAAGATTATTTTTAAGTTTTATTTTTTAAAATTAATGTTTCAATAAGAGAAAAATGATTCTTATCTTATAAATCACGATTCAATCTTTGACTAATCGATGTGAGATCCTTTTCACTCTCCGCATATTCTTTTAAGTAGAAAAGCAAGCAATATGCCTTGTTTCAATAAAGAGTATCTAAGACATGTACAAAATGTTAAGCTAGTCTTGAAAAAAAAATTCATGTACCAGACATGGACATGTTTCAGGGGTAATATTTTCAACTTTTTTTTTTTCTGTTCTAAAGAACCTTTAATTAATTTCATCTAAATTCTAGTACTGTGAAATTCGATGAATGTTTTAAGGTTCTAAAAAACAAAAGGAAAAGCAGAGATTAAAGATTTGAAGACAACCTGATAAGATGTTTCAGAGGATGACGAAGTTATGTCTACGAGACATGCTTTCATGCTTAAGTTGGTAAGTTTAACAAGGAAAAGACAAAATGTCAAGGGTATGGTGTTTAGGTTTCTCTTATCTTAGGCCAGCTTTTATTTTATTTACTTGTTCGTGGGTTGTGCTAGTTGTTTGAGAACTCCATATGTATACACGAAGTGTTTTCCAAGGTTGAAGTCGCTGGATCGCTGTGAGCTTGTCAGTTGTCCTACATGTAAGTCCGACTGTGTAAGCTTTGTCTTCATGGGCCTGAGTCAATTGAGGGATTTAACATTTAGATATCATTTATGTCTAAGTTAAAGAAACTCTTAAGACTTAACTGAGATATTTAATGTACGCAAAATATTTGAGAAATCAAAACTTAACCCTTGAAAAGAAAAGGGAAAGAAGAACAAAAGGCAAAAATCTGATACAAGAAATCAAATTTCAATGTTGGCAACAATATTCAATTAAAATATCCCATTTTCAATTCCTGACAGCAGGCCAAGAGATCCTAGACATCAGGAGCTTCCATCTGACTGAAGAGATTGTATTGGGATTTGAATCTAAATATGATACTGTTAACTGAACTAAGCGTTGGGTTTAGTAAGTGGGCTGGTTTACAACATGAGCAAATTAACAACAAAATTCATTCCAAGTTAAAAAAATCAACATAAACATATAAATGGGAAAGGGAAAAAATGAAAACAGAATCAAGTGCTACACCTTACAACACCATTCTGCCTCTCCTTGTCTAAAGTTAAATGAAAAACTCAGTAATTTCCTGTCAAAACCCTCAGCGGATTCGAAATCGAAACATATGAGACTGCTAAAAATCTTCATTTCTCATCTTAATCTATACTTCTCAAAGAATCAAAAACCTGTTTCCTGCATTGTCTTGAGATGAAAGTGTATATATATATATATATATCCCAAATGAATCACAAAATCGGCTAGCAATGCAACATTTCTGATACATTCTAGGTCGAACAGCAAGCTCTCTTGTTTCCATTTTCTTGCAGATTTGCCACATTAATGGTGGTTCCACGAGGAAGGCTAGTGGTGGAAGCTGCTTGCTGAGCTGCCAATGCCTTTTTGCTTATAATCTGATAAATATCCAACAAAATCGTCTGGAACGCTTTCTCGACGTTGAAAGCTTCGAGTGCCGAAGTTTCGAGGAACGACAGGCTTTCTTTCTCGGCCAAGCTTTCGGCATCTTCCGACGAGACCGCTCGGAGATGGTTCAGATCCGACTTGTTTCCGGCCATCATGATGACTATGTTTGAATCGGCATGGTCTCTAAGTTCACGTAGCCATCTCAGGACGTTGTCAAAGGTTTGCCTCTTCGTTATGTCGTAAACCAAAAGTGCCCCAACTGCTCCTCGATAGTAAGCACTGGTAATGGCTCGGTACCTCTCTTGACCGGCTGTATCCCATATCTGTGCCTTAACGGTCTTCCCTTCTACCTGAAATGCCAGAGACAGCTCCTAAGCTATTTATTTTATTATTTAAATAATATTAAAAAATTATTTTTATATAAATATTTATATATTTTTATAATCAAAATTAAATTAAATAATTTTTATTATTAAATAATAATTTTGACCG
>JBBYHO010357220.1:14147-28084 GCA_038382025.1 Adansonia gregorii
GGAAAATATCATATTCACATATTGAAAAATGATGCAGCAATGATCAAAACAATATGGAACGAGTAGGAATATGGCAAAGGGCATATAATTAAATCAAATGTATATAAAAGCCAACCTGAAGAGTCCTAGTTGCAAATTCAACACCAATGGTTGACTTGGATTCCAAGCAAAACTCATTCCTTGTAAATCTTGAAAGAATGTTAGACTTTCCGACACCCGAATCTCCAATCAACACAATTTTAAATAAATAATCATATTCATGATCTACTTTATATGCCATTTACAATTATCTTTTACGGCATCCAAAACCTGTTAAATCCAAAAGAAAACAAGAATAATAAACTTTCATTATTTCAAACATCCGAAATAGGGTTAACAAATGTTGCCCAGAATTTCTTGATATTTAAGAGATCTGAAAACCAAATTCTGAGAAAATATTTATTTCCGATGCAAAATTTAGAGAAAACAAAATGCATCAGTTTTCTTTCCAATTTGTCAGTTTCTCGAGAAACAAACAAGGTTGTGAAAGAATAGAAGAAACTAACCATAAAATGTAGGATTTGGTTAATATTTGATTACTGATAGACAATGATGATTAGTGAAAACCAGGAATTTTGGTGTTTGTTTTGGATGAAAATTCCAATGGAGAGAGAAAGTGTCCTCTCAAGAGAAGGAGAGAAGAGAAAGGAGAGCATTGCTTTCCATAGCCAAAGAGAGAAAACAGACTAACGTACAAAAGGGCACTTAAAACGGTCTTTCAGTGGGATCTAATCAGCTAAATTCGGACACTAATTAATTTTACACTAATTATAATTTTGTAAGCTATTAATATTTTAATCAATTGATTATTAAATTTTGTATTATAATTGTATTAATAGTGCATATAAAGTTTTGAATCGATTTAACATTTGTATTATCTTAATCAAAGATACTACATTTTGTTATATATATTTAACTGTTAAAATTTATCACGATCTATATAAATATAGCAAGAAAGATAAAACTAAATTAAATAAATATAAATTATATACAAATTTTTGGAAATATATAAAATTAAATTAATTTTAGATTACCGTAAATGAATCTGTCTTCAATCATCATCCAGATCCAAGGGTCTACATTTTATTTGCTAAGTCAAACAATTATTAAAAACAAAGAAATACTGGATCAAAGAGGTTTCCATGTAAGCATGAAAAAAACATTAATTAAAAAAAAAAAGGAAAATAAAAGTTCCAACAGAGTTTCTTGATAATCATCATAGGTAAGGTCAATTCCGAATAATAAAATCGGCTGTTTATTTAACTGGGGGAGCTAGCAGGCTGTATATTTTATTATTTATTCTGATTGTTCATATGATCATTTGAACAACTTTGCATTAAGAATTGCTGGAGTCAACAACAATTTTTTTGCAGCTGATTGGATAGGGTAAAATTTGTCCAAAATATTATGTTTGATTTTATTTTATTTTGGAGAAGGAAGAGATTTTTTGATGGGATTTTTATTCAGCGGCACTTCAAACGGTATCTCAGTGGGATTTAATTAGCTAAATTCGGCCACTAGCTAATTTTACACTATAATTTTGTATACTATTGATTTTTAATAAATTCACTACATCCGCCGTACACGTAAAATTTTAAATCGATTCAATCAATATTTATATCAAGAATATCACATCTTTTTATATATTTAACAGTTAAAATTTAACAATCATAATCTACATGAATAGATTATAAAAAATAATAATCGAATTAAATAAATATAAATCTCATATAAAATTAAATTAATTTTACGTTAATGCAGTGAATCTATCTTCTATCATTGTTTAGAGGTCTAGATTTTTTGACTTGGCAAATAATATTTTTTTTTATTATTTGCTAAGTCAAACAATTATTAAAAACAAAGAAATACTAGCCCATGTAAGCATGAAGCAACATTAATAAAAAATATATATATTATTTATTCTAATGTGTTATGTGATCACTTGAAAACTTTAGGTTACGAAATGTTAAATGATAAAAAAAAAGGTTATGTAATGTTTGAGTCGACAACAATTTTTTTGGGGCTGATAGAGAGGTTAAATTTTGTCCAACTTATAATGTTTGAATTTTCAGAAGGAATAGATTATTTGGTGGAAATTTTACTCAATGCCAATTGAATTAACTAGAAGTGAATATTTTATGCATGATATCAGTATAAATTACAAAAGTAAGAGAAAGTAAGAGCGATTGATAATTATTTTTAAAAGATACAAATATTTTTTAAAAAAAGTTTTAGAGATGAATAATCATCCATAACAATCATCTTCTAAAATTATCTTTGAAAATTTTTAGGATGAAATTTATTTTCAATACGATTAAATTAAGAGTGACATTCGTCACTAATACTATTAAATTTAAGATAGAGAAGACATTTTCTTTAATAGTCCTTTTATCATTTTCATAAAGCTCTCTTATTTTTTTAATAATAATTTGTCTAATAAATACAAAAATAATATAATGAACACATAACACGATGTGAAATGATGCAATATGTTTAAAGACAAACAAACAATTACATTATATGATTAATATATATATTATATTTTTATTAAAATCTTAATGTATGTAATAATTTTTATTGTATTTATATTTATATAATTAAAAAATTGCGGGACATTATGCGCAGATTGCCATGTCTATATGTACCTGATGAAAGAAAAGAGGATTGATGCGGGGGGAAGACCAAGGGCAGAAGCATCAATTATCATTCAATCAATTCTTTTGTTTTTTGCTTTTTACTATTTCTTTTTTTTCTAATCTTTTTGCAGAAACTATAAAAGCAATTATGAAATCGAAGTTTTAGGGTTTTTTTTCTTAAGGTAGAAATAAAACATAAATACTCAAACAACAATAATGATGTTATGCCTGCCAAAAAATTTGTGACTTCATCAATTTGCAAGTTGGAATTTCATCTTTCTTGTTCTAATTTTCATAATTTTATTGGCTACTTGATCTAAAAGGAATTGACTTCTTAACTATTTAAGTCCATTCGTATTACCAAAAACAAAATAGTAAAATGAAAAATATACATTTAAAATAAGAATAATAATTATTTTTAAGGTTATATTAGTTCAAAGCCAGATGGCAATTCATGAGACCTTTGACATTTGAACAATTCTTCAACTAACCCTTTTTTCATAATAGTTATTATGTTAGCCAATTTCAAATGATTTTTAAAATTAATGTTATCTGAACTCAAAATGAATATTTAATAAATTTATATGTTCGATAATGATATACTTAATGTTTTAATTTTTTTTATATATTTAAAATATCATATTCATACATATGTTCGAATGTGTTATACATGATGTTAGGTTTAAAATATTTTTCATTTTCCTTTTAAGAACAAGTCTAAGAAGCCTACCTTGATTGTTATATATAAGAATCCATAACTAATAGTTTTGACATACTCATTGTTTAACATAAATTGAAAAGTTTTCAATTGATCATATTCTTCCAATGAAATACAAAAAGTTATCTCTTCTTCACTGCCTTTTCCTCCATGGCCTTATCTTGGCTTTCCTTACTGCCATGACAACATCTCAACCCAATAAAAAGGTTTCATTTTAAATAATTCTTTCATGGTTTTTTTTTTCCCCTTAATGATCATAACAAAAACCAATAATCGTAATTTCTTTAACTTTTTTTTTCCTCATTTTCAGACAATTTGATCATTGATGATGAACTTTGATTTCTTTTTTTGCAGAGCTATATTGTTTATATGGGTAACCTGCCTAAGGGTGGGAGTTCCTCATCCTCACTTCATAACAGTATGCTAAAAGATGCCTTTGGCAGGTAAAATCTATAGCTGTATTACTCGGATTTTGAGTGAACATTAGATCATGCTTATATGTTTGAAAATTAATATATTCAATTTTTTTAAAAAAAATTTCATATATTTAGAAAATCATCTTTTTTTATTCATATCAAAACATATATCGAAAACAATTGCCGGACATAAATATTTTAAGAAAAATAAAAAATCTGAGTAACATATATCAACATTGATTTAATCGTTAATTGTTGTCTTATTTTCAAAGTAAAAAATTTGCACCATTTATTAAAAATGCAAATATGATAAACCTGATTTGGTACTAGCAACGAATTTGCTTCAAGCTCAAATATGAAGGCAGTTTCGTGCAAACAACTGAAAATCATCTTCCAAAAAATTGGTGTCAAAAGGAAACTTTGGTTCATGGAACTTTCTATGAATGTAAAAGTTGAACAGAACATAACACAAAATTAAGGCTTAGCTCTGTCGCATAATAACATCCAGAAATTAGGAACAGAAAGCATATATATATATATATATATAAGAATTGTTGAAATATTGTTTATTGACGTGAACCAAGGCCTTGAATATGCAAATGAAATTATGGATTCAGTGATTTTGTCACGAAGGCAGTGCTTTGTAGCTACAAGAGGAGTTTCGATGGGTTTGTGATGGAGCTAACGGAGGAAGAAGCACGAAAAATTTCTGGTAAGTAAGCATAATTTCCATTAAAGTAGTATTATTTCATATTTGTTAAAGGCCTTGCATTACCTGTAATTTTATACTCGAGTTGAGTATTTCCAATATACTTAACATTGTATCTAAGTCCAAGTTATTTTATGTTATTCTTGTATGTTATTCCTTCCGAGTTTATCACGTGATAAAATGATATTATCTCAAATTTTCTATGTCTTGTATTACATGTAATCTTATATTTAAGTTGGTTTTTCACTTTAATTTTTTTTTTAAATTAATTGCTTATCTATGGACATTTAGGCATGAGTGGTGTAGTATCGGTATTTCCAAACGAAAGGAGAAACCTACATACAACAAGGTCATGGAACTTCATGGGCCTCACCGAACAAGTGGAAAGAACAGCTTCGGAAAGTGATGTTATCATCGGAGTTTTAGACACTGGAATTTGGCCTGAATCTGAAAGTTTCAATGACAAAGGACTTGGCCCACCTCCAAGAAAATGGAAAGGCCTTTGTCAAACATCAAATAATTTCACTTGCAACAAGTACGCATCATAAAAAACCATAAATATTTGTTTATAGCAATGAAGAGTTAATTCCATTTAGCATTATCGTTGCTATAATTTTTGAGGTAAAAGAGTGTGTTTCATCGTAACTTCAATGCTAAATTAAAAAAAAAAAAAAAAGCTTTTTGCGGTTAAAATAATAATTTTGCAACTCAAACTAAAAATTAGGATTTTGATGTTTTAATGGTTTAGAAATTTACTTTTTGTGTAAAATGATTTTATCAAAAATTTTCAATATTTCCTACTTAAGATCAAATAGGACTAGGGCCTACTTGACTCAAAATCTTGATTTTACTATTTATACATTAATAAAAATTATTTTTATATTAATATTTATATATTTTTTATAATTAAATTTTAATAAAATATATTTAATTATTAAATAGAGAAAGACCATGTTCATGGCTTAGCCGGGATGAGCAATCCGACCTATGGAGGACTACTCGCATCCTTAATTTTTTATTATTTTATGCATTTTTTTTAACATTCCATTTCACTATAACTCTCTTTTCTTTTAACACTTAAAATTTTTAAATCACATCTTTTTCAACCATAATTTTAAAACAAAACCCAAATTTTTTTCTGAACCATACATTTTCTAACAACTAAACTAAGCCTTAGTCAAAGTAGTGCTTGAAGTCTAACAAATATTTGCCAATTATCCAAATCCAGTAAGATCATAGGCGCAAAATAATATCGAAGCAATGGATTATTTGGCTCAGATGACGTTATTTCTCCAAGAGACTCAAATGGCCATGGAACTCATACGTCATCAACTGCTGCTGGGGGCTTAGTCAAGAATGCAAACCTATACGGCCTTGGTTCTGGCACAGCTCGAGGAGGGGTTCCATCGGCACGCATTGCAGTGTACAAAATCTGCTGGTCCGATGGCTGTTATGACGCCGACATTCTCGCAGCCTTCGACGACGCGATTGCTGATGGGGTTGACATTATATCTTTATCTGTTGGATCGGGCATTGCCGAAGATTATTTCAATGATTCTATTGCGATTGGAGCTTTTCATAACATGAGAAATGGTGTTTTGACAGTAAATTCTGCTGGTAATGGAGGTCTAGACCGTGCAACGATCACGAATTTCTCACCTTGATCCCTTTCCGTGGCTGCTAGCACCATAGATCGAAAGTTTTTCACTAAGGTGATGCTTGGAAACAGTATGACTTATGAGGTAATATGATTAATTGTCCCCATCCTACTCATAAAAGTAAAATTTTGAGGAATTTCAAAATTTTGAATTTTTTTTATTAGCTAAGATTTTTTCTATATTTGGATTGTGCAAATACATTAATCATTAATATTATACTTAACAGACATGTTAAAAATTTAAATATAATAACTTTGGGATAATTAACAAAAACTATGACTATTGAGTAACAATTTAAAATTGTTCAGGAAATTTATCAAGTTGTGCTCTTAGAATGCCTTGTTAATATTTTATTTTATCTGGCATGTGCCCAGGGTGTGTCAGTAAATACATTTGATATGAAGAATGAAACGTACCCTATAATTCATGATCGAACTGCTTCCAACACTACTGGAAATTTTACATGGGCTTCATCCAGGTAATACAGAAAAACAATCTCCCATTTTGAACTTGTTTAACTAGTGGGAAATATTGAAGCTTAGCCATATTCTTAAAACAGTTCGGAATTTAGCTTAATATATTCATATAATCACTTTTAAAAAATGATATCTTATCAGGTAAATATATTAATTGGATAGGTTGAGTTAGTGTCGAGTCGAATCAAATTAATTAATGTTGAATCATTTTAGATTTTTAAATTTTCGGATTAAGATCAATTTATGTTTATGTTATGTTGGGTTTAGGTCATTTCAGGTCTAGGTTAATCAAGTTTAACCCTCCATTTAATCAGTTCGGGTCATTCTGAATTTCGATCATTTTAGAATTTGTTCAATCAAATTTAATACTTGGATTAATTGATTTCGGGTTAATTTGGTTTAACGTTCAAGTTTAACGAGTTTTGTCATTTTAAATTCAAATAATTTCAGCTTAGTTATCCGAGTCAATTTGGGTTTGAGTAGATCAATTTCTGAGTCATTAAATTTTTCTAGTTAAATTGAGATGAGTCCAGTTTGGATTATGGTAGATTGGTTAAGTTTTTCAAATTTAAGTTAGAATGGATAGGTTTACTATATATTTGGAATTCAAAATTTAACATTTATAATTTCATTCTCTTTTCGCTAAATTACAATTTTTTTGTTAAAAAAAAACTAACAAGTAGATTTAATAATTTATGTATTCGAGTTATGCTGGTGTATTTTATTATATTATAATTGTGTTTAATCTATTTTATAATTATATAGATTTTAATAAATTTATAATTTGTATTATATAGATTCTGAGATATTCATGTATTTATATTATGTTTTAATTATTTTTTCATGTCATGTTTATATAATCGTATCTAATATTATTAGGTATAAATGCATGTATAATATCATAGGTTTTGCCTTCGAAACTCATTGGATCCCAATTTGGTGAAAGGAAAGATTGTTATTTGTGATACTTTAAGCACTGGGAACGAACCATTCATTGCTGGTGCAGCTGGTACAGTGATGCAAGACCGTGGCCCAAAAGATTTTGCGCTCTCATTTCCTTTGCCTGCAACTTACCTTGATCTGGTCTATGGAACCAAGATTTCTTTGTATATAAATTCCACAAGGTATCAAAACACAGACTTTCATTCTTCGATGTTATTTATTTATTTACAAATTTTATGCCATTTTTCTATCATAAATGAAGATAAATCTAACATATAGCTATAAATTTTTTAACATAAAATTGCAGTAATCCTACTGCAACAATATTTAAGAGTACTGAACGTAATGATACAATGGCTCCTTATGTAGCCTCTTTCTCGTCGAGGGGTCCGAATCCGATTACGCCTGACATACTCAAGGTGACTTTATGAGTGATTAATCTTTGTAATCCATATATATATATATATATACACCTTTTTATTGGATTGATGACTATTTCATTCTTGTTAATAAAATTACAGCCAGATTTGTCTGCACCAGGAGTTGATATTCTAGCTGCATGGTCTTTAGCTTCACCTGTTTCAGAAATTAAAGGTGATAATAGATTCGTACCATTCAACATAATCTCAGGAACCTCTATGTCTTGCCCCCATGTTTCAGCATCAGCTGCCTACGTTAAATCATTTCATCCCACATGGTCTCCTGCTGCTATCAAATCTGCCCTTATGACCACCGGTAATGGCTATAACTACTACTATTCTCTAGATTCATGTGAGTGTTGGATATAAGTATTTATCCGACACAATTATATTTAAATGTAATGGTTGAGTTTCGAACATTCCTCTTGCGCTACCATACATATCAAGATTTGGCCATCACTTTTGCGTACACTAATATTAAAGGTATTGATTCAAATCAAGTAAAACACACATTCAGGTGACAAATCTTTTGAGATCTATGAGTGCCCAAAGAGAATAATACCTTTGATATAAGCATATACAAAGTTACAATGAAACCCTGATATTATAATGACACAAGAAAAACATCCAAATCCTGATCATTACATTAAGTATGCCAGATAAATACTTTATTTATAACATAAAATATTACTATTTCCTAGACCAGTAAATCTCATTGGAATATTTCCTTGCAGCATTCCCTAAGAATTCTGGCATTAATTTAGAAGCCGAATTTGCATACGGGTCAGGCCATGTGAATCCTGTCAACGCCATTAATGCTGGTCTAATATATGATTCTGAAGAACTTGACTACATACAATTTTTGTGTGGACAAGGATACGGGACTAGGTTTCTACAACGAGTCACTGGGGATAATACTACTTGTTCCGAAGCTACCAATGGAACAGTCTGGGATCTAAACTATCCTTCCTTTGCTCTTTTTACCTCAACTTCAACAACAGTTGATGGTGTCTTCAACAGGACTGTCACAAATGTTGGATCACCGACGTCTGTTTATAGAGCAAATGTGACTGTCTCGACAGGAACACTCAAAATCCAAGTAAATCCTAACGTTCTGTCATTCACATCTCTCGGACAAAAGCGGTCATTTGCACTTACAATTGAAGGAACTATGGATAAAGCTATAGTTTCTGCTTCTTTGATATGGGATGATGGTCTACATAAAGTGAGGAGTCCCATCATTGTATTTGTTTCAATATCATAATTACTGCCAACAGCCTCCTAGTCATTAAGAGTAAGTCGACAGAGCATGTTAAGTAAGGATTCGACCCTAATTTATTATTATAATTATGTTATTTTTTACCAAAAAATATCATAATTATTACATATATTTATTAATTTCTGTGTTTTTTTTCCTTGAACTGAAACAGATAGGAAGCTAGCTTTAGTTGCCCTTTAAAATAGGTAAATAAGTTTCTCCTTTGTTTATCAAAACAAATTTAATGAAACAATTAAAAATATTCAAGAGCTGAATTAAGTCAAACTTGATCACAAATATTGTTCACTTGTTGATTTGGTCTAAGCAAGGCATAAAAAGCTTGAAGTTACATATTAAAATAAATAAAAATCATTTTACATTAATGATATTAATATTTAAAAAATCAAATAATATTAATGTAAAAAATTAATTAATTTTACATTTTATAATTACATGTAAGATTACTGTGCATAAAGTTTTTGAATCTGTAAATATGCAAAGCACATGGACAAACACATTTTCTAACATTGTACTTGGAAAGGTTTTAATTTGATCATTTTCGTCCAATTAAAAGCAGAAAATATCTTTTTCGCTGCCTTCTCTTCCATGGCCTTCTCTTTGCTTAGAATTTTAATTTTATCTTACACAATTCAATTTAATACTATTGAGAAATTGAAATAACCAATCAAATCAATTAATTTTAGTTTGTTTAGTCTGATTTTTCACTTTTATTTTAACCACGATCGACTCAGTTAATTTTTTTAATTTTTAATTTTTTTTCAATATTAAAATATTAAAATTCCAACCAATTGAACTGCTTTACGAAACATGTTTTTGGAATTTTGGGCTTCCCCCGAGAAGTTGAAAGTAGAGCTATATAAATTGCTTAAACAACAAAAATCAGAAGATAACCAAGTAGCAGAGTACCATATATTGCGCAGGTCTTAGAAGATAACCAACATAAATTGCTTAAACAACAGAACTTTAAACAAAAAGAAGGCCTTTGCCCAAAAATCAAACCATATCCATAAGGGGGGAAAACACAAAATCAAACCCTAAAGTTTCATTAAGATTATAACAAAGAATCTCGATTTTTTTTGGCAAGCCAAAGTCAGCGTTCAAAAGGAATATATCATCCACTGAGAAGTCAAAATTGTGTAGACCGTCTGGAAATTGCCGCTGCTGCTGCTGCTGATGATGATGATGATAAGGGAGGTTGAAATTGTTATTGCCTATGGAATGGAGCTGATCATCAGGAGTAGTTGGAGGTGGAGGAACAAATGATAATAGTGGAACTGTTGGTCTAAAACTGCCATAATCAGACACAGCAGCCTGCTGAGGAAGCATGTTTGAATGATCATGATTCAGACTAGGATCAGAAGATCCAGGGAACTGAGGTGAGAGTCGTCCAAATTTAGCATTCTGATATCCATCGTTGTAAAATGGCAGCATTGGGCAAGGTTGTTGTGATTGTGGCAGCATAGGAAAGCTCTGAACTTGAAACTGTTGAAGAGGTTCAGGACGCGGAATCCAGTTTCCTTGATTTGAGGTCTCCTGTTGAATCCAATATCCTTGATTCTGGGTTTCAGTTTGGGTTAAAATCCCATGTTCCTGATAATTCTGGGCTTCAGTTTGAGGTTGAATCCTAGATTTTTGATTCTGTGTTTCAGCTTGAGAAGATCAAAAACAGTATCCTTGATTCTGGGTTTCAGTTTGAGGGAAAATCCCATTTTCTTGATGATTCTGGTTTTCTGTTTGACGTTGAATCCGGGATTCTAGATTCTGGGTTTTAGTTTGAGCTGGAAATATTAATATCTTCAGCTTACTTATCTTCTATATCAGCATCTTGCTTTGGGGCTTCAGGTTTTGAATCTCCATCCTTCTGCTTCTTATACACTCTGCAAAGTACCCACTTATCAAGCTGAAAAAACAAAAATGAAAGACATTATTAAGTGATATGGAGTAATAAAGTTGCAGAAACTAAAGCCAGATTTGGAGTTGGAGGTAAATGTCGAACGTGTATACGGATAAGTAGTTTCATACAAGAAACACCTAATTTTTTTTCGAGACATACACACCTTAAATTCAAACCCGAATTAAGATGAATATCGATGACAAGAAGAGATGAAAATATGAAATAATGATTTTATCATCGCACGAAAACAAGAAATAATCAGGGAGCAACATAAAATATGAAGAAATGGAAATTAAATAAAAAAGGAGCAGATTAGAAAAGAAAAAAAATGGGGTTACCTGCATATCATTATCTCCAGTTCTTTGAATTGCAGTTGGATCGCTTAACACATATTCATGCATGATCCAATTGGTCTTAGAACCGTGAGGTGGTTTCCCTTTGCAGAAAACTAAGGTCCCCTTGAGTCCAACTAATCTTCCTTTAGACTTGAAGAGTTTATAGGCGCCGGTCGCCTTCCAGAATCCATCGCCGGCTGCCCTTCCTGGCCTTCTGCCATTAGGATACTTCCGCTCTCTGGGCGTGAAATAGTACCATTCGTCAAACACTCCATTAAACGACTTGTTTTTACAGATCGCTGTTAATGTGAACATAGGAAAGAAAACAAAAATAAAAAATAAAAAAAACCTTGTTATGAAGATAAATATAATTGAAAGTGCAAGGGCTTAATAATGTTATTCGATTAATGGCAGTGACGACACATATAACTATCAATATGATCAGAATTCATAATACAATCCAAAAATTTAAATTACGATTAGAATTTCATTAAATTTATTGCAGTTACGATATCAACAATAAAAAAAAATTATTATTATTATTATTATAATTATTTAAATCCTTGACATAGTCTACTAATTAAACTACATGCAACTTTCATATAGAAAGGTAGGTAGAAAAAATCCACGTAAACTTTTGGAGCAAATGCATATATGTATGAAACATAATAGACTTCACCAGAATTAATGGACTTCATGTAAAAATAAATAAATACAAAGTAATAAATGAAGGAATCTTGACGATGGATCACTGATTACGAGATAAAAACTGTGTTTTATACGTTCGATTTCCACTTTTTTTTTCTTCTAAACAAACACCTGCATTTTAGAAAAAGAAAACGCCAAGAAACTTATTTAAAAAATCCAAAGAAAATCTTTCAGGGTCTGAAATAAAAAACCTGTAAGAGTTTCAGGATCACGTTGATAGAGCTGAACCTCTTTGATTCTGTTGGCCGGTAATGGTTCATTGTTAACCTTCTTTCCCAAGTAGTAATCGACAAGCTCTTCGTCTAGCGGCTTGAAATCATAACCAGCCGGCAGTGATTTCAGAGATGCTTCGTCTTCTTCTTCTTCTTCTTCTTCTTCTTCCTTCTTCGACTTTGCTAGAATCAAATCTTGATTACTGTCTTCCAAAACTGAACTCTCTCAAAAGCAAAAACAAAAACAAAAGTCTTCTCTAATCTTTATTTATTGGAAAAATAATTTTGTTTTTGTTGATAAATGTACGATTATAATTTGTTGATAGGATAATTGTTGACTTCAACTAACTGTTCCAATTTATTTTTTATAGTGTTTCCAATAAAAATAAAATTAGAGTTTTCGTAGAATTTTGGTTTAGAGTTTAAGTTTGAGTTTTTAGATTTTGGTCACTTAGAAATGCTGTCACATCTAATATTATTAGTATTATCTCTACTTTTATGCAATATAATACCTCCTTTACCCCAATTAAATTATCATAGTTAAGTTCTTTCTTTTTCTTTTTTTTCAACTATTCAAAAAATTAAAATAATTTCTTCGACAAAATTATGACAATTTTACTGGAACGGAGAGACAACACGAAAACTGTTATTGACAGTTTGACGCCTGTCCACGTCTATCTTGGGTGGCCTTTGTTGTGTTTTTCTTTGGGCCGTGATCAATTATTTTAGGCCCTACTTTTTAAGGGTTGGATTTTACGGCTCGGTGCACGTTCGGTTTTTCTTTTGGTTTTGTTCTCAAAAGATTGCTGTTTTTTCGATCGGAAAAAAAATAAAATTGTGGGGAGACGCTAGACCTTTTGTGGGCCGTATCGAGTTTGGATTCGAATCGAACATAGTATCAACAAATTTTAAATTTAATTAAGTCAGATTTAAAATATAAATATATTTTTTATTTATATTTATTTATATTTATTAATAGATAGTTCAAATACGTTCAAGTCTACTTATATTAAATTTTTAACAATTAAATATATGTTTAATAAGTTTTTTTGTTAATATTCTTTTAAAAATATATGGTATAAATTTCATTATAAAAATGCTTCAATAAGTTAATAACTAGCAAAATAAAATTATAACTATTATTTTAATATATATATATATAGAAATTATAGAAATATAACTTCTGTATTTAAAAAATCTATTCTGGTCAAGTCGAGCTCGAACTTAAAATTTTTTATTCAAAGCCTGACTCATTTTCTAAACAATTTTTATTTTTTTGTCCAACCCTTTTTTCAGACATAATATTTTTATTCAAATTCCCTATATATCATATAAATTTTTAAATTTAGATAGATAATTTAACCCTTTAATAAGTCTACAAGGCATCTTATAGATGCTTCTCTCAAAGGTTGCCACCTTGTCCGGCAATTTAATTGGAACAAAGAGATATTATTATTATTATTATTATTATTATTATTATTATTATTATTATTATT
>JBBYHO010357331.1:1400-28076 GCA_038382025.1 Adansonia gregorii
TTTAGATTTAATCCTATACGAACTTTGATTTAAAAACTGATAATAATAATAATAATAATAATAATAATAATAATAATTGGATTTCTTACAACCCAACTCAAACCAAAATGGAACCAATGGTCTAAAAGGTTACACCCATTGGGTCGATCACTCGAGTCCATACTTGAGAATCAGATCATGTGACCTGGCTCAAAACCAAGTGTCTACAAACTCAGATAATTGACTATAGATGCGTGTCATCCATATGCAACAAGAAAAGTACTCTGTTAGGCAACCAATCTAACTATGCAGCTTCTATTTCATTTCTCCCTCTTCCTATATAGTGTACCTCATTTTCCAAGTATGGAGTCCAAACTTTGCTCACTTTCATTTCCTTTAATCACATCTCAAGACGTAACAATGCTGCACATTTATGAGACAAATCTCATAAGCATGCAAGGCAACATATATTATACTAATTGAAACTTAAAACTCCAAAAGTCTCCAAAATCATAATTTACAAATCTTGAGTCTCCTGAATTTTTAATAATACACCTTGATAAAAAAAATACCAAATATTTTGCTAGCTAACAAGTCAACTAAATCTGATATCAAATTACTTACATTTCAAGTATCTAAAAACTAAAAGAAAATGCTGAACTCATAAACGGAATCTCTTATCAAAATTAAGCTTTAAAGATATATGCACTAATATCTAGAAAGTAAAGAAAATTAAAAGAATGATACAAATACTCAGCAAGTAACCGACACCCCTTCAGTTAGATTATGCGTGTCGTAAAATATTTAGGCCAAAATTATAACAATAATACTTCAAAAGTAAAACTAGATTTTTTAATATTAAATAGATATATTAATTTCAAAATCAAGTTATTAGATAATAGAATAAATCTAATTATTTTAATATCAAATTATCAAATAACAGAAGCAATCAAATTATTTCAAAATCATATTTTCATTAGTCGTCTGTAATATATTAAGACCACATTTTGTTAATGTAAGTCCTACAAGCTAGTTGTTATGGCTTGTAAGGCATTAGTATTTAGTGATTTCATGTAATCAAGTATTATGTTTAATTAATGTTATAAAGGTATTTCTTAATCCATGAGATTTAGTAGTGCCAATGTTATAGATATCTTATTTATATAAAGCCCATGAAATACATTGGCCTTGCAAGAAAATTATAAAAAGTTACAATTACGTGATCCTTATGCATTAAAGCCATGTTTTTAAAAGTGTTCCTGGTCATCGTATTGTCAAGACAAGGCATTGAAATGCATAATGACTAGCATATGTAAGCCTCCATACATATGATGTATGCAACTGATCTCATAAGTTGGAGTATAGGGATACTTTGGAAGCATCATATCGGTACTTGTTATGGTAATAAATGCATTGAACATGACCCGCTATGAGAGTTCCATTTAGTATTGCACTCAAGCGTCTATAGAAATACACTCATGTGTTAGTATGTAAGTGATTCGTAGACTTGTGACACTAGATCATCTAAAACGAGGAGTGTCATGCTTTTATCCCATTATGAATGAGTCCACAATAGATGGATGTTTATGGTCGGGTGGTTTTGGGTATGGAATAAAACAGATGGTAGGTAGATAAGTGGTCTAAAAAAGTTTCATCTCCTTAAGTGATTTAACGGGGCATATCTCACATGTACTTGGCTTGTGTTAACTCAAAGTCCATGGCAAGGCAATACTAATTATTGAGTTAACACACAAGGGTTGCATACTAATATAGAATAGACTAAAAGTAGACACTGAACCATGCTCTTGCCAATTTTGAGATATATGATGAAAGGATATTTATTACACCAGGATATTGAACACAGAAGGGCTTGTCAAAACCATATTAACACTCCCTGCATGTTAGGTGGCCATGATGCATTGTTAGATGCTAATCTTGGTATATAAATATAAAATATTCTTTGTTGGGCTATTTTACATTTATTGCCAATATAACAATGACCTAATAGGTCACACACATAAGGGTGATTAGTAGAAATTAAAATGAGACTAGGCTAACATATAGCATAAGTAATGGTTACTTAAGCCTAATTTGAATAAGTTCACATAGGCCAAGTCCAAATTTGGAATTTCTTTAAAATTAAAATTTTAAATTTTAGCTATGTTAGCCTATGATCGTTGTCCCATAAGCTTGATTTTTGTGAGAAAATTCAGCTAAAAAGACACCTAGATAGAAGTTGGCAATATCTTTCCTACAACGTTATGGGATATTACGCAAGTCCATTGGTACAGAAGGAAAAATCATTTTCCTATTTGTTTTTCTTCTTTTTTTTTATTATTGAATCAAGGTATTCTAAGTGCAAAGGAATATTTATTAAAATCTAAGCAGGTAGCTTGACTCCCAACTACAAATTCTCCACTTATTAAAGGTTTTTCGGGTCACCTTTATGGATAATTCTTAGAGGTTGGATGCTTGGACAACTTTGGTTTATGATAGCTGAGCTAAGTGTGCATATTTTTAGGTCATGGAATCGCTAAAAGGCATTGAATATTGAGATATGTTTAAATCTTGAATATTTGGGATTCTTGATTTAAAAGATAAATCAAGATCATGTAAGAGAGATAGATCGCTAAAAGACAATCTGATTTTTATTTTAAATTTCTAGCATGTTAATTATTCGATTCTAATTTATTAAAATATGATTTTGTTAATTAAATTGATATTGGAGTCATTAGTTGACAATTTGGTGTTGATTAGTGCTAAGTTGGCTCTGTTTCTATGTTTTGATGTGGCTGATTTTTTAGGAAGCCATTGCTATGATTTTTTTCCATAGTTGTCCACCTTGAAAGTGTTATGAACTCTTCATGAAACTTGCTGGAAAAATTAGGTTAAAATCAGAGTTGAAAATTTTTCAATTTTTGGCCATAACAGGTGAACTAAGTTTGTATCTTGCATCATTCTTGTCTTCTTTTTTGGATCTTGGTGTGGCATCAATGGCAGCAATGAGTTGTAAATTTGCTATATTTTTAGAGGTTTAGTGGAAGAAGATAATAGTGTTTGAATTGGAGCAAGATAGAAAAGATAGCCATCATAAGATAGAGTTTTAGTTGGACTAGGATTTTTTTAAATTTGCACCATCGTAATCCTACATAGAGTAGGACTCTTTTAATTTTATTTTCCTTGAAATTTAAAATATGGTACGTAGACACCTCATTTGTCCAAGCTATCATTCAAGGCATCAAAGGTCACTATGCGAGTATTGTCAAGGCCGTTCGGACAAGCATAGGTAATTCTTATCATTTCTAGCCAAGGTAGCGTGTTCGGGAGTCAAAGGTAGAGAAAATCTACATTTTTACATTCAAGTCTCGATACATAGTTTCTAGGTATCAATACAAGGCCTTTATGTCATCAAAATCGAAAAATACACTATTTCTATTGATACATGAGGTCTGTGTGATAAACCTACTTAAAGTATTGATACATTAGCCATGGTATCAATATTGAGTTATATCATAGCTAAAATTGGAGTTTTGGCCAGGATTTATCAATACATAAGTTGGAGTATAAATACAACCTCACGGTATCCATACAATTTTAATGTATCGATATAGCTAGGCAAAGTCATTCTTTGTACTGATAAAGAAATTTTTGTATCGATACACACAAGCAAATTTGCCTAGTTCGTGCCATTTTTGCCCATTTTCACCATGACAACAAAACATGAATTTGGTTATGATTTTGGCCATAAAAATCATTCAATCTTAAACAAAACTTCCTTATGGATTTTATTTTTTTTTTGGTTTTATGGATTGGATCATAACATTTTGAAACGGTCTATTAAGCTTGTTATAGAGGCTTTTCATTCTATAATTTGGATTAATCAAGGGCAAGCTAGACTTTGCTCATGATGTTAGCCCATGCATGGTTTATTTTTGCTACCAAGGATGTACATCAACCCATGAAATGTTGAAAGCTTGTTTCTTGGTACAATACTCTCCAAATGTATTAAATATCCCACCTTTACTAGGTTCTTGATAACTGAGATTAAATCTTATATAAGATGCATTATGTGCTCAACAATACGGACTTTTATGCTCATTTATCATATCAACCTCTATCTAAACAATGCTAATCCCATGACTCCCTTAAACCACCTCTAAAAATCTTTTAAAAACCTTTTATTCCACATATTTCTCCTCCCCAACCTCTTCTTCTTTGATAGTAAAACTATCAAGGTCCTTCTTTGCATTCTTTTCTTGCTAATTTATAGCAAAGAGAGGGGAAAAAAGTGAACTTAAAGTGGATTAATTTTTTACTCAAAGGTTAAAAGCAAGGAATAAAGCTTATTGGTATAACTTCTATCTTTTTTTTCTTTATTATTAATATTTTCATTATTCTAGTAAGCCTTAATATGCTGGCAATGGCCTTATCTTAGGATTCTTATGCATCTTATGGACTTGATTTGGTAGACCTAGGATTTTTTATGCTTTGTTGACTCTTCTACCATATTCTCTTATGTTTATGTGCTTGGTTCATCTTGAAAACATTTCTTTAATGTTGTCCTGAAATTCTAGCAAGCTTTTCTTTTTTGTTTAAGCATGTTCATATCATTTCCATGGCATGGTTCTTGATGTTATTCATGACACTAATATCTTGATTCATCTTTATGCTCATCTCTTTACATTTTGTCATCATTTTCATGTCTAGATGTTATTTTTACTCATTTAAGCATGCTTTCCATGTTTATTATCATGAATATCATATTTTGTTCATCACATGCTTATTAAAATGCTTGTTTGATGCTTGCCAAAAATCTATTTTCTAAAAGCCCCTTCAGTTAAGTTTATGTTAACTTCAATAAATAAGGATTTAATGGACCTAAGCTTTTCACTTTATTGTTCTTCTAATCTTGGAGAAAAATCAAGCTTTCCATGTTTAGATTCAAGGTTTAATATGGCTAAATGGTCTTTTTTTTAAATAAGATGTCCCTATTAATTGTCCAAAGTTGTTTATGTCTTGATCATTTTACCTAAAATCTTTTTGCTAGTGACATGGTTAATGAGGTGTTTCATCATCCCAAATTACTTTGAGATTGTGCGAATGAGCTTGTAAAGCCACTGTCACCAATGCCCTATTGTCATAGACATTCAAGCATCCTTAACCTGAGTCTAGTTCTAGAAAATCCTAAAAAATTTCCCCTATTTCATGCTAGTAGCAATATAGTAATAAGATGAAAAACCATTTTCAAACCTTAAAAAATTTTTCAAAATTTTTTAAATATTTTTGCCTTAAATGAATTTGGATTACCTTTCCAAAAGTAGTTTGTTTTGCATTGGATCATTTTATATAAAGGACAATTTTTCAAATCAATACTATCTGAAAACCCTAGAATCAGTGATTTGCATTTTGTTTAGGCTTTTTCGGCTTTTCAGGTGATTTTATAAGATTTTTCAAATAGTTTTATCAAAATTTTTATAAAACTCCCTTTTTGGAAAGGTTTTGTTTGTGATTTAATGATTCCAAATGAGTTTGGAATGATTTTTCAAAGTCTGCTATGCCATTTCCCCTAAATATTTGCTAGTGCCAAGCTTGTTCCAAAATGAAAAATTATTTCCATCTAGAAAGTGATTTTTTGGTATTTTTGAAATATTTTTAATCTAATCCTCATCGAGTTATCTTTCGAACGGTACCTCACTTAACCCTTGGAACCTTTAGATTAGCTTGGAATAAAATTGGAAAAGGGACCAGCACAATGTTGTCCCTTGTTTCAACATTTACTAAAATTAATCGATTTTTCAAAATTCTTTCTTGAAGACATTCGAATGCCCTAAGATGAGGTCAACCCATATTAAGTCTAAGAATACGTGTTCAACCCCTTTAGGCTTAGATCAAGGCAAAGGTATTTTTCAAAATTTACCATTCCTTTTCATTAATTCATTTCTTTTAAAAAATGCACGTTGTCAAAATCCATCAAAAATGTCAATTTGTCAAGAAATTATCGAGCCATTGTCAATTTAAGCCTTTCGATCTTATTTCTCTAAAGTTCACTAAAATCTTCAGTTAGGGGTATACCCCAACCTTGTTTTCTGAAGGGATACTCTAACCTCGCTTTTCAACTTTATTCCAAATCCAAATTTTCTCTCTCCCAAACATCTTCGGGCCTTTTAATCAAAACCTACTTTCTTGCACACCTCAAGCGACCATTGAATCCAAATACATCTCAAAATTATCATTCTAGTTATTCCTTAATAATCGAAGACAATTATGAGATACATACCAATGTCCCGCTATTTTTTTTGCAATATTTACTACATTCTTTTTTGTTTTACTAAAGCATTTCTCTTTATTGTGTCCATTGTGCATTTATATTTCCAAATTGTTTTTGAAAAATTACAAGGCAATGTTTATGATAGTATTTCTTAAGTGAGTGACATAGAATATTCAATTTCCTAAAAGAATTAAACCCAGATATCATTTTAGTAAAAAATTTCTACGTTCTTCACCATTTTTTAGGTGTAAATGAGATTTAAATTTTATTCAAAACTAGGGTTTACTTATTTATATAAAACTTATGTATAAAAATGGGATTGTATCGAAATAATGACAAGTTAAATCTGAGAAAACTATAACTAAGTTAAATCATGGCTAGAAAGTATTGATTTTGAGCATTATATGGATGTTAATACTTTCCCCATGCATAACAATTCTCGAACCCAACCATTGAATCTTAGACCACGTAGACCATGAAATCGATATTTTGAGTTTCATAACTGGAACTATTGGTCCTGATAGGCATCTCTTCATGCCTAGCCTAAATGATTACTGGTGACTCTAATCATTCGTCAGTTTGTTATGGCCATCCGAAATCGGTTGGACATGCGATTTTTTTGACGATCCCATTGATGATCAAGAGCCAAGAATCCATATTTTCTCATTGTCATCTCATTAAAAAAATGAAGAGTTTCGTCAATAGGATACTTCCTAGTTAAGAAAATTTTAAGTCAAGCATGCTTCCTCTCGCAAAAAGGGCAAGGCGCATTATTGACATGATATGATCAGATTAAATTACAATTAAACTAAAATTAAAAAAAAATGCTAAAAGTTAGCATGATTGGTGTAATGGACTTTTTTAAGAGGTTGAATCCGACTAAAACTTTTAGATATCATCAAACACCTGATTATCCAATTGTATTATTTTTCTTAAATAGTTTAATATATAAATTCAATAATATAATAATCATGGAATTAAAATTCAATTAATTTGATTAATTGAAAAATATATTTAATTTAAATGATTTATCTTATTTAGAATATGATTTGTTCTAATTTGATTAGAATAAACATTAATCATGTTAGAGAATTATTTTCTTAATTAAGTTAAATATGGATCAATTTTTAAGCATAAAAAATTGGTAACATTGTATTTAAAACACATGTTTATATATTTATTCGTAATTATTATGGATGTATTAGATGATTATGGACTAGGACCAATATGATTAAGGATGTATGGTTAATTTTTATAGATGTTTAAATTTTTTAAATAGGGTATGTGAACCCTGCTTTATCTTTATTTTCTCCAAGATTGTAAAATTCTTTTCTCACTAAATCCCCTTTAATGTAACTTGAGGTTTCTTCATAATAAATGTAATTAAATTACATTAGTGTAAAATTATGGCTCGCTAGGAAAAATTTTGCAACTTAAAGATGGAGATCCAAGTAAAGGCACCATAAAGCTCAAGAGATTGCAAAAAGCTTATGAAGACTTTGTATGTAATCACTAGGGAATTGACTAAGCAATTTCCTTTTATGGCTCAAGGAAATTACATTAGATAATAGTCCATAATCATCCAAGTAGTATTCATGATAGTAGATTTATTTTACGTGATATTATAAATGCTATGCATGCAAAAATGATGAGATCTTAATTAAAAGATAGAATGAACAAAAAAAAATCCCTTGTACAATATTAAGTCACATGCTTCACATGATAAAGATGTTTTCTAATAGATTATAACAAGATACCCTAGTTTTGATCATAGGGATTTATTGGACTAACCCTAAGGTCCTTTCTACTTGAGTTACTTAAATTATAATTAATTGGTTTTACAAACTAATGTCATATTGTCCGAATGCTTAAAAACTTGATTGCCTAGTGGTGGAGGTGATGTTTAGGCGAAATGCATATGACACACTTTGACAAAGAGTTACCACCTAATTGATCTAGGAGTTGCATAGAGATACAATAAGCAAGCTGTGTTGCCTACCTAATTAGGCTTATTATGATTTATTAGGCTAACCCGAAGGTCATAACATGTTGAAAGGGGTTCCAACCCAGTAGAAACAAATTAAAGAGATTTTTGAATAATAATAGGGGCTATTATTTCAAAAAATTAGTGGGAAGAACAACAAAGATTTATTATCTAGTCATTATTAGTTTAATACATGAATAACTAACATTACTTATTTCATACTAGGTTATTGGTGATGGTAATATAATAATGTATTGCGAGGCATAGTAAATGCCATAAGCCTAAAGTATTTGTACTGGTACATAAAATTGAAAAGTGTTCTTAATAAAAAGAAGTTAGTTGACTCTCACATGATTAAGTTAAATCAATCCATTATTGATTCGAGCACTTAGATAATTGATTCAAGTTATGAATCACACTTATGTAATGACATAAGTTTGTTGAAAAACAGAAGGGAGTTAGGCTCTAATGAGGTGATTTTAAAGACAGGTAATGGATCAAAAGTTGAAGCTACTACTATCAGAACTTATACCTTGTCACTACTTATAGGTATGACCTATAACTAAAAGAATGTATTTATGTTACTAGATTGTCTAGAAACATCATTTATATCATGGTCTACGGATAGGCTTCATTAAAAAATAGACTATTTATGTTAGATCCTGAAATGCCTTTACTCAACATAAATGTGAAGAAAGCTAAAAATAATGATCCATTGAAAACCAATATCTAGCATTACAAGCTTGGACATATCAATGAGACATGAGTAGCCAAGTTACACAAACAAGGCTACCCTAACCCATTTGATTATGAATCATATGGGACATGTGAATGTTGTTTTTTTGGCAAGATGATCAAAACTCTTTTCATTGGTAAAGAGTGAAAGGTTTGGTGATTTATTAGGCCTTATACATTAGATGTATGTGGAATAATGAATACAATGACTGAAAGTGCATATTCTTATGTCATTGCCTTCACTATTGATTACTCAAGGTGTGGATATATGTACTTATGAAGTATAAGTTCAAAGCTTTTGAAAAGCTCAAAAAGCATAAAGTCGAAGTAGAGAAATAAACTGGTAAGAGTACTCTAGTTCTTCAATCTAATAGAAGAAGAAAATGCTTAAGTTAAGAATTCTTGGGTCATTTGATAGAAAATCATATTCTCTCACAACTGACTCTTTATGAAACTCCAGAACAAAATGGAATGTCTGAAAAGAAAAGCTAAACCTTGTTGGACCCAGTTTATTCCGTGATGTATACAGTACACTTTTTGATATCTTTTTGAGGATATACCTTAGAAATGTCGCAGATCTTCTAAATACCATTCCATCCAAATCTGTGGATAAGATGCAATATGAGTTATGGTGTGGCAAAAAACCATTGTTTCTTATCTCAGTTTAGGCTATCCCGCATATAAAGTGAACATAGGCCAATAAGCTTCTAGCTAAATTTGTCAGATGTAAATATGTGGGGTATCTAAAAGAATTACATGGATACTATTTCTACCATCTAACTGAGCAAAAGATATTTGCTTCAAAATACATAGTTTTCTTAGGGAAAAAGTTTCTACTAGAAGAGTTTAATGGGAGTAAAGTTGATTTTAAAGAAATTCGAGAACCACAAGTTGACATTTTAATGGAACTGGAGCCCACGGTTAAAGCATTAAATGCTCTAACTAAAGCTCAACAGACATAACAACTCTATCGATCTGGTAGGATTGGGCAAGTTCCAAAATGATATAAGTTTCTCATGGATTAAGATGGCTTACCTTGTGATATTAAAACTACCAATTATGAGGAAGCAATGTTTGACATTAATTCTAATAAATAGCTTAAAGCTAAGAGATCCAAAATGGATGCCATAAAAGTCAACCAAGTATGGACTTTGGTTAATGCACATAAAAGGATAAACCATAAGGTGGAAATGTGTTTTTAAAAGAAAAATTGACATAGATGGCAACATACAAACGTATAAGGCCAGATTGGTGGCAAAAAGTTATAATCAAGTGAAAGGCATTGATTATGAGGAAACCTTTTCACCAATTGCCATGATAAAATTCATTTGGATTATGCTTGCTATAGTTGTATATCACGATTATGATATATAGCAAATAGATGTAAAACCTGCATTCCATAACAAAAATTTGCAAGAGAAAGTGTACATAACACAATCTAATGGTTTTACATACACATTAAATCAAATCAGGTATGCAGATAGAGAAAGTCTATATATGAGCTAAAGCAAGCTTCATAGAGTTGTAATATTAGATTTGACGAAGCAATTAAAGAATTTGGCTTCATAAAGTATCTTGATGATACATTTGTTTATAAGAAGGCAAATAAGCAAGCTATTGCTTTCTTGGTGCTCTATGTTGATGACATATTGCTCATAGGAAATGATATACCAATGCTATAGGCCAATAAGGTATGGCTATCTAAACAATTCTTTGTGAAGGATTTAGGAGAAGTATTATATATTTTGGGAATTTAGATCTATAGAGATATATTGAAATAATTCCTTGGCTTATCCTAGTCCATTTACATAGGTAAGGTGCTAAAGATGTTTAGCATGGAAAACCTTAAAAAGAAGAAACCTACCTATGGTACACATTGTACATTACTTGAAAGAGTTGTGCCTAAGACATTAAGTGGAATGACATGAATTGAGGGGTTGAACTCCTTGTTAGGGTTTGCATTGATGCTAGCCTCTAATATGATTGAGTTAATAGCAAGTCACGAAGTGGTTTTGTATTTACCTTATTGGTGTTATAGTTAGTTGGAAAGATTCAAAAAATGAAAATACTATAGACTCAATAATTGAAGCAGGATACATCCCCTTATGTGAAGCCACGTTTGAGGAAGTTTAGATAGACAAGTTTATTTGATTAACTTGGTGTGGTTCCAAGCATTGTTACCTGATAATAATGGAGCCAAAACACAAGCTATGGAACAAAGTTCTCATCATAAATCCAAACATGTTTTATAGTAATATCACATCATTAGAGATATTATTGAGAGATATGATGTTAAGTATAGAACAAGTATCCACTGAATAGAACTTAGCTGATCTTTTCACTAAAGTTTTGTCCTAATAAAAACATAATCTTTATATGGAGGGTATGGGACTTAGATGATGATCTTTATAAAAATAAAACTCAACGGAAATAAGTAGCTAATGGTTCAAAATAAAAATAAAAGAAAATAAAATCTGAAATCTAAAAGTTGAAAGAATGGAAGAAATAAACCTTGATTGATTGATAAGAATTCTTACTACAGTCAATATAAGGGTTGAACACCACTTTTAGGATAAGAAACCTAAAAGATAAGTCTTACAAACTTGCCACTAATAAGACTTGGATAAGAGAAAAGAACTAAAAATAATTAGCTACTTTATTGATCAACTCTGAATGTCTCATAAACAAGCACAAGGTGGCAAAAAGCCTTTACAAGAAAGGAAATTGAATCCTAAATAATTAATTAAGGTATTGCTTGCTGATAAAGAAAGTAAAATAGTTAATGAAATTAATTTTCTTGCAAGCTAAGGAATTAAAACCTTCCTAAAAAAATAAAGCCTTGGGAGTTAAGTAATGATCTGTATACTAAAAATTTCCTAATTTGGATGTTGCTGACTTTCTTGCTCAAAGACTTCTAAAATCTTCAAGGATATTCTTTACTAAGCACATAATACACCAAGTTGACTCGTTTAGTCCCTGATCTTGTGATTGGGCCTGTATACTCAAACTCTTCCTCCTTTGGACCTACTAATTTAGGCCACCCACGATGTGGCACCTTATCTCCCCTTTGTTGAAAAGGATTTGCCCTCAAGTTCACATCATCTCCATTTATCTAAGATGCTTTCAAAATAGGGTGTAAGATTTCTAACATTGAATGTAGTACTGACATTGAATTCTTTCGGTAGGTCAAGCTTGTAAGCGTTATCATTTACCTTTTCAAGCACCCTAAAAGGACCATTAGCCCACAGCATTAGCTTAGACTTCTTTTGATTACGAAACCTCTCCTTACGAAGATGAATCCATATAGGATCTCCTGGTTCGACTAGAACTTGCTTTCTCATTTTTTTTGTCGATCTTTTATAAGCTTTGTTTTCCTTCTTGATTTCTTCTCTAACTTTTTTGTGTATATTCTTCACCATTTGAGCTTTCTTAGCTCCATCTATACAAATCCTTTTACTAATTGGTATTAGTGCTAAATTAAGAGGTGTAGTTGGTTAAAACCATAGACCATCTCAAAAGAAAATGCTTATTAACGCAGTGTACACTATTATTGTAAGCAAACTCTATATATGCTAAGCACTCATCCTAATTCTTTAGGTTCTTATTCACCATCGTCCTAAGTAAAGCTAAAAGTGTTCTATTCACCACCTTAATTTGCCCATCAGTTTATGGATAACAAGTTATGCTAAATAATAACATGGTTCTAAGCTTCTTCCATAAAGTCTTCCATATATAGCTTAGAAACTTAGCATCATGATCAGAAACAATGCTCTTAGGAATCCTATGTAGTCAAACTATTTCCTTGAAGAATAAATCAGTTACATGGATGGCATCATTAATTTTGTGGCATGGAATGAAGTGTGACATCTTCGAAATGCGATCAACTACAACCATTAACGAATCTTTTCCTTGTGATGTCTTAGGTAAACCTAAAACAAAATCCATGCTTACATGTTTCTAGGGATGTTTAGATATAGGCAAATGCATGTATAGCCCTTGTGCCATCTTTTTGCTCTTTGCCTTTTTGCATGCCACACATCTTTCTATAATTCTATGAACATCTCAATTCATTGCTAGCCAAAAAAAGTGTGCTTTCAATGCTTCTAATGTCTTCTTTTCACCAAAGTGTCCAACAAAACCTCCACTATGAGCTTAACACAGTAAAAGCTCTCAACTTAAATGAAAAGGAATGCATAATTGACTAGCCTTGAAGAGAAATCCTTCATGTAAAAAATAACCTTATTTTGCCCCCTTCATGCACTTTTCATAGATCTTTGCAAAGTATGGGTCCTCTTTGTACAATTTTTTCATCAAATCGAACCCTATTAATCTTGTATTAAGCATTGAGATTAGTGCATGCCTTTGTGAAAGTGCATCAGTTATGATGTTGATCCTTTATTGTACTTGATTACATAAGGAAACGTCTCCAAGAACTCCATCCATTTAGTATGTCTCCTATTCAACTTGCTTTGCCCTTTCAAATGTTTCAATAACTCATGATCCGTATGAATCACGAACTGTTTCGACAGTAAGTAATGTTGCCAAGTTTTCAATGCCTGAATCAGTGCATAAAACTCCTTATCATAGGTTGAGTAGTTAAGGCAAGAACCATTCAACTTCTTACTAAAATAGGCAATAGGATGCCCATCTTGCTTAAGAACAGCTCTAATCCCAACTCTTGATGCATCACATTATACTCTAAAGGTCTTAGAGAAATTTGGTAATGCTAGTATAAGAGCTGAACTTAGCTTTTTCTTAATTAGGTCAAAACTTCACTGTACTGCATCAATCCACTTAAACTCAGTTTCCTACTTTATGCACCTAATTAAATGAGCTACAATGGTGCTAAAATTTTTCACAAAGCATTTATAAAAGGATCCCAAGCCATGAAAACTCTAGACTTCAGCAACATTAGTGGCAATTGGCCACTCCTTGATAACTTTAACCTTCTCTTCATCAACCTCCACTCCATTTTGGGAAATGACATAGCCATGAAAAACTAGATGATCTTTGCAAAAGGTGTACTTCTTAAGGTTGGCAAATAGCTTCTCTTCTCTAAACACTTTAAACACCTTTATAAGATGTTCTATGTATTGATCAAAGCTTTTACTATAGAGAAGTATGTCATCAAAATAAACAAAAAAATGACCAACGAATTTTCACAAAACATGATTCATTAGTTGCATGAATATAATAAGAGCATTGGACAAGGCCAAAGGCATGACTGTCCATGCATACAACCCAAACTTAGTCTTGAAGGTTATTTTCCATTCATCACCTTTCTTCATTCGAATTTGATAGTATTTACTATTGAGATCAATCTTCAAAAAGATAAAGAAGCCATGCAACTCGTCTAACATGTAATCAATCCATGGAATGGGATAGCGGCATTTGATTGTAATCTTGTTAATAGCTTGGCTATCTACACACATGCGCATAGATCCATCTTTCTTGGGCACAAAAAAGTTGGAACTATATATGGATTCATAGACTCTTTAACAAAGCCCTTTTCCATCAACTTCATTACTTGTCGTTGGAGCTGTTTTATCTTTTTTGGGTTGCATCAATATGCTGGCCTATTAGGAAAAGTTGAACTAGGTATGAGATCAATCTGATGTTCTATTGCATGAATTCATGGTAACTCATTTGAAAGTTCTTTGAGGAAAACATCCAAAAATTCTTTCAATATCTTATCTAATTTTAGATGGATACCTCCACCTTGCCCTGAAATCTCTTTAACTATCAACAAGTAAACGATCTCATTGGATATTAGAGCATGTTTTACCTCCCCCTTGTTGGCAAATAAGCTTTCATTCGTTACTTTTGAGAGCACCAATTGGTCTTGCATTACTTGGGAAGGACTAAGAGGTGTCAATAGCACACGTTTGCCATCATTAGAAATAGAATAGGTGTTTACATGCCTATGATGTAACATATATCGATCAAACTACCAAGGTTTTCGAATAAATGCGTGGCTAGCATTTATTCATACCATATCACACGTTACTTCATCCTTGTACCTTCTTATGGTCAATGGCACCTTCACTTGTTCTATGACCTTCAAGTCTCCCTTGTTATTTAGCCATTGCAAATGATCAAGACGTGGATTCTTAATAGTAGTGAGGTTTAATTTATTAACCAATGTAGTAGAGGCTACATTAGTGCAACGCCCTCCATTAATGATTAAACCACCTACTTTGCCATTAATGTTGCAACAGGTGTGAAAGATATTTTCCTGCTATTCCTCTTCTTTCTTTGATTGTATGGACCTATTGCGATGAATAACAAGCAATTCTCCTTCTTCATGAGGTGCGACTTACTCTTTTTCCACTTTTTCTTTCGGATCTAATTTATCCTCACTAACAACTTTTTCAACGGATTCATCAATGATCATTACCTTCTTGTTAGGACATTAAAAAGCTATGTGTCCAAGCCCAAGGCACCTAAAACACTTAATGTCATGGCTTCTTGTTGACAGTTAGGAATTTTAAATTTTTATTTTCCTTTTTTCAACCACGATTACCTTAGTAAGATCTTTTTTTTTAAGTTTTGTGATCATTTTGAAGATATAAGATGAAAAAGAAGACAAGGTGTAAGGTTTCTTTACTGTAGATGAGCCTCTTTTGCATTGCCTTTCAATTTTCACGACCAATGTAATCACATTATCCAATGTGGCATATGGTTGTAACTTCATTGAATCTGTAATCTTCTTATGCAACCCATTAATGAATCTTACAATGGTTTATTCTTGAACTTTTTGCAGATTACACTGCATCATTAATATCTCAAACTCTTTCATATAATCCGCAACACAATGAGCTCTTTATTGCAAAGTTTGTAACTTGAGGAATAGCTCTTGCTTATTGTATTGAGGTAAAAACCTCTTTTCCATAAGCCTCTTTATAAGTCTCCATGTCGAGACTCTATTTTCTCCTTTAAGCCTTCTTTGTGCCTTCAGATTCTCCCACCACAAATTAGCATAATTAGTAAACTCTAGAGCTACGAGTTTTACCTTTCTAGCCTTGGTGTATTCTTAACACTCAAAGACTTTCTCAACATGTTATACTCACTCCAAGTACCTTTCGGGAGAGCTTGTTCCATGAAAAGGTGGAATCTTTATCTTGATATTATTAAAGGTTCTTGGCTACCAACGCTGCCTTAGTGCTTCTTCAGGTTCATCTTTTATGCCCGGATCATCATACCCATCACCCTCATTATGATCAACCCTTCATCATTGAGGCTGATTGTTTTATGGCTAATTCATGGTTAATCTTTCCACCATATGCACAAGCTGATTCATGCATGTATGAAGCTCTTCATTATTATGTTCAAGGGATATAAGATAAGCTTGTTCAAAACTTATTTTTTAATGCAATCTCTAATTTAGTGGTGTATAGGTTTTGCGACCTTTTGGCATGGTGTTTATCACTCTAAAACCCCAAAAACCTTAGCTCTGATGCAAATAATGATGAGCCTTATAAGAATAAAACTTAATAGAAATAAGTCTTTAATGTTTCAAAATGAAGATAAAAGAAAATAAAACCTGAAATCTGATAATTGAAAGGATGGAAGGAATAAACCTTGATTGATTGATAAGAATTCTCGTCACAATCAATACAAGGGTTAGATGCCATTTTTAGGGATGAGAAACCTAAAACATAAGTCTTTAAAACTCGCCACCAAGAAGACTTGGATAAAAGAAAAGAACTAAAAATAATCAGCTACTTTATTGATTAACTCTGAATGTCCATTAAGCAAGCACAAGGTCCCCTATTTATTGTAGAGGTTTTCGGTAAAGGCCTTTACAAAAAAAGGAAACTAAATCCTAAATAATTAATTAAGATCTTGTTTGGTAATAAAAAAAGTAAAATAGTCAATGGAATTAATTTCCTTGTGCAAGCTAAGGAATTAAAACCTTCCTTAAAAAAACATATAGCCTTGGGAATTAAGTAATGATCTGTACACTAAAAATTTCCTAATTTGGATGCTGCTGACTTTCTTACTCAAAAAGACTTTTAAAATTTTCAAGGATCTTCTTTATTGAGCATATGATAGACCAATTTGACTTGTTTAGCCCTTGATCGTGTGATTGGGCCTGTATACTCAAACTCCTCCTCCTTTGGGCCTACCAACTTAGGCCAACCATGATGTGGCACATCATTGACATATGGATAATTGGCTTTAGTGCTAGTGGGAGATTGTTAGTGCAAGCCCTGCAAGCCAATCATTGTGGCTTTTAAGACATTAGTATTGAGTGATTTGTATAATCAAACATTATATTTAATTAGTGTTATAAAGGTATTTCTTTATCCATGAGATTTAGTTGTATTAATGTTATAAACATCTTGTGTGGATAAAACCCATGAAAGAGATTGGCCTTACAAGGGAATTATAAAGTTACCATTACAAGATCCCTATTCATTAAAGCTATATTTCTAAAAACATTCTTAGTTATTGTATTATCAAGATAGGGTATTAACAAAACACAAAGACTAGCATATGCAAGCCTCCATGCATATGATGCATACAACTAATCTCATAAGTTGAAGTATATAAATACTTGAGGACATAATATAGGTGCTTGTTATGGTAACAAGTACATTAAATATGACCTGCAATGAGAGTTCTATTTGGTATTTCACCCAAGTGTCTATGAAAATGCTCTTATACGTCAATAGTGTAAGTGATCCTTCACTTTGTAAGACTCGGTCATCTTATATAATTAATGTCAGGCTTTGATTTCATCACGTACAGGTCCACAAAAGATGGATGCTTATGGCAGGGTATTTTTAGGTGTGGCATGAATCATGTGATAGGTGCATGAGTTGTCCAGAGAGGATTTATCACCCTAACTGATTTAAAGAGACATATATCACATATGTTTGGCCTATGTTAACTCAAGTCCTTTACCAAGGCAATATTGATTATGGAGTTAACACATAAGGCCTGCATACTAAAATTGAATAGGCTAAGAGTAGACATTGAACCGTGCTCTTGCTAATTTTAAGATATATGATGAAAGGATATTTATTACACCGAGATACTGAACATTGAAGGGCTTGTCAAAACCATATTGATACTCCTTGCATGTTAGGTGGCTAGATGCACTGCTAGATGCCAATCTTGGTCTATAAATATAAAATATTCTTTATTTGGCTATATTCTAAAATGATGAGGGCCTAATGGGTCACAAATATAAGGGTGATTAGTAGAAATTAAAATAAGATTGAGCTCATACATCTAATACAAGAATGGTTACTTGAGCCTAATTTGAATAAGTTGACACAAGGGAGTGGCAAAACTATAATTTCTTCAAAATTAAAATATTAAATCCTAGCTATATTAGACTATGATTGCCATCCTATAACCTTGATTTTTCTGAGAAAATTCGGCCAAAAAGACCTCTAGATAGGAGTTGCCAAAATCCCTCCCACAAACCTATGAGATATAGCATAATTTTATTGGTACAAGAGGAAAAATCATTTTTATTCTTTGTTTTAATTGTTTGAATCAAGATCTTTTAAGTGCAAGAGAAGATTTTTTGAAATCTAAGCTGCTAGTATGGTTCCCAACAACAAAATCTCTACCTTATTGAAGGTTTTCCCGATTATCTGTGTGGATAACTGTTAGAGGCTGGATGCTTAGATAACTTTGGTTTACGATAATCAGGCTCCATGCACTTATTCTTGGGTCATGGAATTACTAAAAGATATCTCAAAATTGAGTGTTTGAATCTTGAATAGTTCTTTAGGATTCTTAATTTTAAAGATTAATTAAGATCATGTAAGACAATCTAGTTTAGGGAGTCTCAGTTTTATCTTTGTGATTTGTTTCCACTGCGATCTTTATAAATTGTTTTGAAAATTTTTGTAATCTTGTTAATTATTATCCCAAGACTTCCTACACATTTAAACCTTGTGGCAAAGGATAGAACAAAAACCATAATTTACCCTAATGGTAGTGGGTCGGAAATAAATCAGAAGTAACCATCAATTGCGTAGATCAAAGATCACAAAAACCATTATTCTAAACCTATGGCACAGTTTAAACCAAAACTACTATTCTCAACTGATGGCACAGTTCAAAATAAAAATACTATTTTAAATCGGTGGCATGGTTTAGACAAAAACCATTATTTTCAATAAGTGGCATAATTTCAAATCTATTTCTATCACAAAGGACATGTCAACATGGCCAATGTTTAACCTCTGGTGACAAGGTTGGAGCATAGTCATACTAAGAGACCAAGGAAAAATCCTATTTTTAGATTACCTAACTATATAAAAGCAAAAGTCATGTATTTCACAAAACACTTCATGTATTTCACAAATCACATCTCATGCAAAACAAGTTTAATATTTTTTGTCAAAACATCTTATGTCACAATTTTATGGATATATATAGACAACAAATAAGTCTGTACGTAAACATGAACAAAATCATATTCAAAAATTATATCAAAATGAAAAATCACTTTTTAAATCAAAACAAAGAAATTTCATATACATAGTTACTTGCCTAATCCGATTTATAAAGGCACGGGAAAAGTATTATATATTCTATGCAAAGTATAAGTAACATACGGCTGATTTAAAGGTTTTAAAATATTAAAAGCATATCAAGTCAATTACCTGAACTTGTTAGATCGAGACCAAGAAATAATGAAATCTTAACTTGTCAAAACCTATTAATTGGAAAACTAAAAGTTAGAAACTAAATCTATTGATTTTTATCTCAACAAATTAAGACACTCACAGATCATTCTTAAACACTTAGAGTATGTGGCAACTTTTTCTCAATTGAAATTACTTCCAAAAGCAAACTACTTCTTTTATAATTATTAGAAAAATATAAAAACATTTAAAATAAAAATACTTGCTAACATACAAAATCAATAACAAAAAAAATATAGTTATGAAGAATCATAATATTGGTTAAATTTGGTTTTTGTGAAATTTTCTTCATAAAAACAAAATTTTAAAAATTATACCAACTCAAAAGTAAATCAATTAAAATATATTTATTCATTCTAAAATTCAATCAAATTAAAATATTCAAAGTTTCTACTAATTATAGCAAAATAGGTCAATTAATAGACATAAATAACTTTCAAAATAATTAAAAATGAAATTTTGTAAAATACTAAAATTTCATATTTTTTATAGTCGTTTGGCTTCCTTTGACCACTTTTATCAAACACATTAGGTTAAATCCAAGGATGTATTTGATAGAAAAAAGAAACTTACATATCTTACTTTAAAAGCCATATTTGTTTCAATATTGAGACCAATTCCAAAGGTCAAAAATCATAAAATCATCAGTGGTTATTAAAATTCATGGTTTCAAAAATCATTAAGCTTACTTAAAGCCATTAAAACTCGAAGTTCATGCAAACACTTGTGAGGTTTTAAAATAAGATTTCACAGTAGAAACGTAATAGTATAATACCAAATTTTATTTTGGCAAAAAGTGGATTTGTATAGCCTAAGCTTTGGGGGTTAAAAGTTTTGAAATCTTCCCAAACAGTCTAGAATTTTTAGGTTTTTCTAGTTTATAGATTCTTTAAAGAAAAATTGGGACTTTGGTTCTCATATCATAAGACTTACCTGACTAAATTACAAATACCAATGGGAATGTCACACTTGACTAATAATCTAAAGGTTGACAAAAATGACTATGGAAATATAGAGTTTTGGCGACCCAAAATTGACTTATTCAAACCGTCTAGACTTATTTTCAGAATAATTAAAAATTTGACTTCTCCTAAAATATAAATCCAATTAAGTTGCCATAACAACTGTTATAAAGGTCTCGATGAGGTCTTTTTCTCGGTACTAAATATTTTGCTAGAAGTCACTAGAATGGCATTGAAATAATTTCAAAGTTAATAAATAACAAAATTAAAACATGAGTATTGTATTAACTAATAAATTAGGCTAAATCTACATTAATCCATTGGTTTTCAGGTTATTCTTGAAATTCCAAGCATTCTTTACTCTTCTAGATATTTCTTCTTTTTTTCTTCCTTAATTTTCTTTGCCTACTAAAGAGAAACTATCTATTATCATTTTAGGTTTTCATCTTTATTTTTTTAACACTCATATTTTGATAAAAATCTCTAATGGGCTTGAGTAATAGAGTCTATAAAAAATGGGTTCTTATGTGTTTATTTATTCTGGCCTAGGTATTACATTTTAACCCTTGCATTTTATTAAGTTCCTCCATTTACTGGCTTAAGCGTTAAAGAGCCAACATCGAAAGAAGCCCAATCCTTTCCTAAGATGCTTCTTTGTTCTTTCAGCTACCTACCGTCGGTTTAGTCTTGACAATAACATTTGACATGCCAAGTAAAGGTGTTGTCAAATATGGCACCAAGAAAGAAAGGTGCTAAGGATAGAGCATAGACCATTAACTCCACACTCCTACAAAGAAATAATCAAGCTAAATACACTTAAAATAATGACCTTACCCCATAACCTTCCTCTATTGTGTTGCATTTTGAAATGCTTGTGCAACAAATTCAAAGCCTCATCACATTGATCCAAAACTCTTTTACTAGTCCTTTACCATGAAGAAATCTTTCTAGAACCTTAAAAAACTATAACCAACCTAAAAAATCTCGTTAACTAAATAGAAGCTAACTCTTTTACGCTATCGAAGAGGTCTAAGAACAAGTGACTTTCAAAACTAATAAGCAATTAGCCGCTAGGAATAAAAAATCCAACATTTAACCTCACATGTAGATGAATAAGCAATCGATCAAGATAAAAAGTATGAATGGAGTTGATGGAGAAGCAAATGAAGAACACAATTGTGATACACTTAGGTGAGTTACAGTTCTTTGACAACTCTCCATTCACCAAGGAGATTTACAGTTCTTAGCCCCTTAATGCTATTTGCCTACCTATCATTGAAACCTATGATGGCATTTGTGATCCTTTTGATCTCTTAAAAATTTTTCATGCTAAAATGTCTATAAAGGGAGCATATGACCTATTAAATATGTAAAGCATTCATGGCTACTCTAAAAAGTGTTGTTAGAGCCTGGTACTTCGACTTAGCACCATGATTTATCTTTCCATTTAAAGAATTAAAACACTCTTTTGTTACACATTTCACTTCTAGTTGATGCACCAAGAATATCATACTAAGTTTGATAACCATTAAGTAAAAACTAAGGGAGTCACTATAAGATTATGTTATATGGTTCACTACTAAATCTTTACAAGTCAATGGCCTGGAGTAATCTACTACAGTAGCTAGGCTTATGAATGAGCTTACAAATGATAAGTTCTACTTCAGATTCTCCTTCTCTTCAGAACCCCTTAAAAAGCTTAGAGAGCTATTTTACCAACTTGAAAAATATAAAAACGTTAAAGAATCAATGGTCAAAAAGGTTAAGAAAGATAGGCATTTAAGTGATAAAAGAAAGGGAAAAATGTCAAAAACCATCATAAAAGAAGGAAATTTAATGGAATAAAGAGGAAGGTGAAGGTGAAAAACATTGAAAAAATGACTATTACATTCACCTTAATGCTCTTTCTGAGAGAATTTGATGTAAATCAAATAAGAATCATAGCTAAAATGACCTATCCAATAAACAAGATTCTCCAAGAGCAAATATCAAGATATGTGCCTTTCGCCATGACTATGACCATACTATTCAAGAGTGTGTTGACCTCATAAATTAGATAGTTAAGCTTGTGAAAAGAGGCTATTTAAAGAGGTTTATAGAGAATAACTAATGTTAGGAAAAAATAAAAGAAACTATCAGCGTAAAAACCATACTAGCTAAACATGCAAGAATTACAATGGCAGAGTTAAGCATAATTATGATGCTGAAAGCCAGTGGTGTGACTGACTTAATAGAGAAAAATAGAAAGAGATTGAAAAAATCGTATTGTGGGAATCATTATTTTTATCACTAAAGGACCATTAATTCAACCAAAAAGAAAATCGACTAGGATTCTATAATGGAGATAGGCCTGGTAGACAAGAATCCTAAGTCATGGAAAGATACGTCAAAATCTTTCCCTAATAAAGGCGTGGAAGGAATAGAGTTTTCTCATGATGATGCCAGAGTCATCAGCATTGTGGTATACAACCATGTCATTAAAAAATTTACTTTGATAGTGCAAGTGCTAATGATGTATTATACTACATTACCATTAAATGCATGGAAATTGTTAAGAATAGACTAAAACCATATCCGGCATAGTTAGTTGGAATTTAGAAATAAGTAAGTTCCTATTCTAGGAACCATGGCCTTACTAATTACTCTAGAAACTATACCAATGACTACCACCATTATGGTAGAGTTCATGGTAGTTAAAATTCCTTTAGCATAAAACATGATTTTCAGGTGACCAAGCCAAATAGCTTTGAGGATTATTGGATCTGCTCCTAATTTAAAAGTTAATTTCCTTACCCCACACAAGATTGGTAAAGTCAGAAGTGACTAATTCATGGCACAATGGTGTTATATGATAGTTTTGATATAGACCTAGCAATTTGTGTTTTTGAGTCATATTCATGTATTTTGTCGTGTCATAATCATGTTTAAGGTTTTTTACATTTATATCAATTTTGATATATTTATAATTCATACTAGATATATTATGAGAATATATTCATCTCATGTCATGTCATTTTTTTGATTTTATACGTGTCATATTCATGTAATCGTGTCAAATATTGCCAAGTCTACTTTAGTGGTAAAGGGGAAGGAGGCTGAGATGCTTATATAAAAAATTTTTATTAGAGGCTAGAAACTAATTATAACTGACCTAACTAGCTAATGGACTTCTTCAAATCCTTTTCTTTGAAGGAAACTTGGAGAAATATATGCAAACCAACACTAAACTTGAGAAAAAAGATAAGTTTATACAACTGTTAAAGGATAATGTTGACCTATTTGCTTGAAAACCCATAAACATGCCAGAGGTAAGTCTCATAGAAATTGTGCACCATCTGAATGTCTATTTAAATGCCAAAAAAGTTCCAAAAAAAAGTTGCTTTACTCTTGAGAAGCATGAAACTATCAATGAAAAAGTCATTAAACTTTTAGAGGCTGGTTTTATTAGAGAAGTCTAGTACCTTAAATGGTTGGCAAATGTAGTGATGGTGAAAAAGCATAATGGAAAATAAAGAATGTGTGTGGATTTACTAACTTAAATAGGGCATACCCTCAGGATAATTTTTTGATGCCTAGCATTGATAAATTGGTTAGCAATAACAAAGAACATAGATTGCAAAGCTTTATGGATGCCCATTTTATGTATAATTAGATCAAAATGCTTGAAGAAAATGAGGAAAAATAGCATTTATCATTGAGAAAGGCATATACTGCCATAAGATGATGCCATATGGCTTGAAAAATGCTATGCCTACCTACTAGAGGTTAGTTATCTTCAAAAACTAGTTAGGCAAAAGCATGGAAGTGTATGTTGATGATATGATTGTAAAGAGTGATTCCTTAAAAGTCTATTTCAAAGACCTGAAAGAAACCTCTGATGCTCTTCAAAAGTATAACATGAGGCTTAACCTAGCTAAATGCCTTTTTAAAGTCATCTTAGGAAAGTTTTTAGGTTTCATGGTGAATCAAAAAAGAATCAAAATTGAATCTAGGGAAAGTTTAAGCCTTCTTAAATAGTAATTCCTCATCATTCATCAAGTCTAAAAACTTGCAAGAAGAATTATAGCTTTAAACATATTCATGTCAAAGTCAGTAGATATATGCTTTATTTTCATTAGAACATTTAAGAACATCTATAATAGTGAATAGATCGAGCAATGTCAGAAGGATTATGATGAACTCGAAGCATTTCTATTTTCTCCACTAATGCAATCAAAGCCTAGAGTATAGAAGACCTTTTATTTGTACCTTGCACTGTTTGAATAAGCTATGAAACTAGTTTTGGTAAAAGAAGAAGATGGAAGGCAATCTTCACTAGTAAAATATTAGAAGGAGTTGAGCTTAATTACCAAAAGATAGAAAAGTTTGCTTATGTTGTTGATATCGTAGTATGAAGACTTAGGCCATGCATTCAATCTCACACTATAAATATTTTGATTGACCAACCACTTAGATATGTCTAACAAAAACCAAAGGTGGTAAATGTTAGACTTTATGTGGCCCGCATGATAATTAGGTGGACCAAAATTAATATTTAATTAATATTAAGGTGATATTATCTAGCAAATCCTATTACGATTAACTATTCTAGTGGTAAGAGTTAAACTCTACTTCAGTAACTAATTAAAATAAAGAATTCTTGATGGTATGATATAACTCTAATTAGTCTTCTAGTATAGTACCTAGTCTAGTTTGTATAAATTGCCTGTGCACCATCCTAGGGTAATTATCAAGAAAAAAATAAACTAGAAGGCTTATACGGGGTGTCCATTTACGTATACTTGGAGTGAGGTTGTGTTCTTAATCAACAATGGCTAGAGGTATATTCTTAAAAATTTTACATGTGGCATCAAAGCTAAGCTTTCTAGCCTGTTCTTCAGATCATCCAATAAGATTCGTTAAAAATGAATTTTTTTCATGCATATATTATTTATGCATAAACGATTAAATAATTTATATTAAGGATAAACGAGTTATAATAAATATAATGAAAGCATGAAACTAAATTTTTAACATTTTATTATTAATTTCATAATTTTTATTTACGTATCGAAATGTATTTCATGTATGTACCATAAATTTCCTTGTATATTATATTTATTAAAATTTCATAATGAAATTTTTTATCAATTTATCTAAAATCAAAATTGATAAAGTGTTTTAATAGATTAATCATCTATCTATGTTATTGAGTACTATGATGAAAAGAAAGAAAATTAAAATGAGAAAATTTGTAATATAATAAAAACGGGTCTTGTGAAAATCATAAAATTTTGATTGTTTGATAATGACTTTTGTGATTTTATAAAGAATTGATGCATGGGCTGTGTAGATTTCATGCTAAATTATGTTTTTGTGATGTTAATTGCATCAAATAAGTTTCAAAAACATGAAAAACTATCCAAAAACAAGAAGTAAACCTGAATGGGTCAGAAAATCCAACCGGGACACTTGCAGGTGGTGCGTGTGGTGCACACGCCATAGTCTGGAGGTCGTTTTGGTTCGAGCTTTCTTAGACTCAAATATTTTATGATTTATGATTTTTTAGTGTTTTTTGGATTTTTCTAAGGCACGTAAAATATTTATTATTTAATATTGGTATTTAATTAAATACTAAATATGTTTATGCATAAATAGTCTATGATTTTATTTCATGACAAAATATTTTGGCAGTGTCTACTCTTCGTAAATACTTTCAAAAAATTTGCACTCTCAACCTAAAATTTAAGTGCATATATGTATGATAAAGTTTATTGTTGGAATTACAACGTAAATGTGTACATCTATATGTCATGAAATAAATATATTATGATCTTATGTATATTTTTATGTGACTTAAGGATACATGTCATATATTATGTCATGATATTTTTTAAATCAGTTATAGCATGACAATTAGAATTTTCGCTATAGTATGTAAATTTTTACTACACAAAGAACTGATGTTATTATTAAAGATCTAAATCACTAGCTTTGCATAAAGCATTTTAGGTTACAAGATTTAGATAAATTAGTAGTTATTTAAAATAAAGAATTTTTCTTTAAATAACTACATACGGTAAACATCAATAAAGT
>JBBYHO010357771.1:0-28059 GCA_038382025.1 Adansonia gregorii
AAGGTATGCCATAAGGGCATTTTAGTTATTTTGCTTACCGAGATGCTTTTACGTCGAAGGTGAATTTTTAGGATATGTTTAGCCTTCCTAGATCATCTTAAGACCCATTAGGGTTATCAGGATACTTTCATATTGAAGGTATACCCTAAGAATATTTTCATAACTTTGTATTTGAATCACATCATATGTGAACACTAAGATACTTTCACATCAGAAATACATATTAAGAACATGTCCATCATATTATGTCCATCATATATATATAACAAAATTATTTTTATAAATAAGGTAATGTCTCCTAATTAAATTGATATGTAGGATTCCTACTAGTATATATGAGGAATTCTATGAATTATTTTAATAGCGAGATAATCTTTTCAATAAAAAGTCAAGATTTTTCAGTTTTAAAACAAAATAAAACCTTTCATATTTCGTATGGTTTTTTGATGGGATATGATTGAGAATTCGGGCCCACTTGGTTACCCAGGAGTGTACGAATAATTTTATAATTTTTAGAAACATTAAAACATGACTTTCTCAAAATTATAAACTTTCATAATGAAATACTATAGGAATTATAATTAAACATCCAATGTCGAAACCAAACAAAAATTAAAAATTAAGTTAACACATATTAATAAGGTACCAATTTTCAGGCATCATGAGAGGGTCAATCCTTACTTATGATTGTAACCGACTCTCGAATCCTTTTATATGATCTCTAGTATGGTGGCAGGTCTCGTGATTAGTATTTTAGGGTTTCATAACCCTCAAAATACATACTCTGATAGGTGACCATTCTCACCTAGCCTAAATAGATTGGCGGCAACTCCAAATAAATAGTTATTTCGTAATGACTATTTAGGGTAAAATCAAGTGAGTGATTTATCTCAATCACCAAGTCCCCAAAATGAGAAAATGATGATAATGATATGGCCTATAGAAATAATAGAATATAAGATAAACTTAACAAATATAGGAGCGAATGCCATTTTAAGTCGGGCTAGTCAGGATTCGTATCCGAGCCATGTTGCGATAGCTTGGCGACTCCACTAGGGACATCTAGAGAGTCAGGCCTAAAATTAATTATGTGCTCACTAGATTTCAATTAATTCAGTTTCAATTGATAATTTAATTTTTAACCCTTAAATTTTTTTTTGCATTATATTAATGTTAATTTTTATGCTCATCTGTTTGTGTTTGCTTTTGTCTTTTTAGGGATTACGATAATGGGTTTCATTTTTAAATGATATATCACAAATTTGTCCCTTCACACACACTATGCACATTGTGTAGTAGTTTCTTCTCTGTCAAATATGGAGATGACATAGGTACCTAATATGCTAGTAGGGGGTGAAGTAGCTCTGCCTTTTGAGGTGTTAGCCTCTGTTTGGGTCAGTGAAAAACCAACTGGGTGTAGATTCCTACGTCTACCTGAGGTGTTAGCCTCGTTACGGACATGGAAGACATGCCTACTCAAATCAAACCTAGTCCGACATGAATCTGTGATGGATAAAGTATGGTACCTCACTAGTCCTTTTAAGGCTCGAGGGATTCGAGAACCTAATTAGAAGTCTGACATAAGCCACATATAGTGAACCAGACGAACCTCCTAGTCAAAACCATGCCCAATTTAAGTTGTCACTAAAATTATGGACACATGAAGGGACAAAGTTATCTTCCTTTTTCATTTTCAATGCTTTTAATATCTTGTTCAAATAGTTTATGATTTCTATTTACTATGAATAATTTGTGACTTCCATTATTTTGAAGTTTTATTTGAATTTAGTATTTAAGGATACTAACTCAGTTTTTTTCTTTTCTTTTTTTGTGCAATTTTCATCTCATATGCATACAGGGACACTTGCTTTAAATTTGAATTTCAGCTCAGTTTAATTTCCATTAGACTTCATGGGTGAACGAGTGTACGTGGCAGTTATTTCAAAGACATTCGAAGAAGTTCGCACTGAGTCAGAATCAAATCAGAAGGAATATGGGGACTACACACTGAGAGAATTTATCCCAGGATTATCGCTGATTACACATTTAGATGTTCGACAGAATAATTTGACAGACTTAGCTGATATATGGGATGGTTGGAGCGATTTGAGGAAGGCTCGATTTATTGAAAAGTATGGACATATCGCTCTTTTCCTTAACATAACAATAGATGAACAATTGATTCATGCTTTGATCGAGTTCTGGGATCCTTCCGACAGATGTTTTTCATTTGATCAGTATTATTTGACTCCTATAATTGAGGAGATTGCATTTATTCTAGGGCTAGGGCCTTTAGAGTCGAGACCCATCTATTATAAAGAACATAACCTAGTGAGTCTCCAAAAAAAGTTAGGACAGATTCTTAATTTACCACCCCAGTCAACATTACATCATATCAAGCATAAAGGCAATACGAGTGTTATCTCGTGGCAGTTTTTGAAGGAATACATCAGGGAGCATTCAGATAAGGAAGAAGTTCTTAATGTTTATCCTCTGGCTATTTTTGGGTTAGTGCTTTTTCCAAGGATACTTGAGCACATCAAAGTAGCTGTAGTGGACCTCTTTAAGCGATTAAAAAGGAATGTCCATTATGCTCCTGCCATTCCAGTTGAAATTATTCAAGCTCTGAATGCATGCCGAAAATCAGGTCGGGGTAGGTTTTTTGGGAGTGCATTGTTATTGAACATTTAGGCTTGAAGTCATTTTTGGGGTGAGGGTGCCATTAAAATAAAGCCATACTTCTCGCATTTCGTTCCTCAGCAATTGTTCATCAAGAAATATTGGCATGGTTCAGGATAAAAAAATCAATGGGTGGAAACGTTGAAAATTTTGGCTTCTACAGATATAACATGGCGAGCTCCTTGGTTTGCACCTAAACCTTTTCTATACCGATGTGGTCAGTTACTTTTCATGCCCTTACTCGATTTACAGGGAATTGTAGGATATGCACCGCTTTTAGTTCGATGATAGTATGGATCGCAATAGTTTATTCCTATGACTGTCGGGTTAGTAAGCGTAGACTTAGACTATTTTATGGAAAGTTATAGGAGTCCGCTTCAGTCAATAGCTTAGCATTGGAGAACAATGTATGAATCAGGGATAAGTGCTTATACGGATCAAACTACTCCCAGGTATCAACCTGGAGGCGTATTCAAGGATTTAATTTAATCATCCTGAGTATAGATGGATCTAATCCTCGGGTGTCCATACAACCTCAACCTACAATGCCTTCAGAAGTGGAGTTGATAAAGCAAGAAGTTGAGAGAGATCGAAAAAGGTTGGCCGCAGAAAACCAAACTTTTCAGGAAGAAATTATGTACTTGAAGATGAAAATGGAGGCCAAGGAAAAAGATGCCAGGAAAATGGAAGAACAATGCAACTTAATGAAACAAGATTGGATTAAGCAGAATAAAAAGATAAGACTTGCTAGCATATTCGGAAGCTCGAGCAAATCTTCCAATAAGATATCAAATGAGATGCACAAACTTCGTTAAAAGTTGGGGTTGTGGAAAACTAGGGCCTTAGAAGGAGGAACTAAACTAACTGCTTTCGAACAAGAGAGAAAAGCACATGCTGACACCTGTCTAGCTTAAGGGGATCTATAGAAAAGAATTAACAGCTTAGGATTAATTTAGGTGCAAAGCAAGAAAGAATGGCCAAGTTGATCCATGAAAGGGAAGCTCTTACTATGACTATTGAGGAAATAGGATAAGTTTTACTTCAACAACAATGTGATATTGATGCCCGGGCATAAGCTTATCAGGAAATGTACATATCCTGGGATAATAAGCTATATCGGGTCGAATATGAGTCTAATAAATGGAAAGCTAACTCTTTGGGTTGGCAATTCTACATTGATCACCTTACACAGTAGATTCACTCGGTGATCATCCAAGCAAGACATATGGTTGAGAAAATCTGTGTTCTGAAAAGCCAAATTAATCCAGTTGGTGAATTTGGTCTTGTTGTACTTACATTTCTAGAACAAGTGGAACAACAATATGACCAGATTAAAACTTTCCTTGGATGTAATCCTAACATGATGGACAATGTGTAACCTTTTTCAAAGTTAATGGAAATTTAGGATTCTAAAATCTTTTGTTAAAAGCAAGTGTTCGTACGAGTACATTTATACATTCATGTCATACATTTGTATCATACATCCATAAATTCATTCATTCATTCATCAATAAATTTATAAGTTAATAAAATCTGGATTTCTTTTGTTAAGGTTTTAAACATTGCTAATAAAGAGAGACGTATTGAACAGCCACTTACTCATCGTTATTACACAAGATTCAAAGCAAAAAAAAATGGCAGAGGATTAGTTAGCAAGATTGGAAAGGCATGAAGAAAGCCAATGTCAATCTCAAGAGAATATGATCAAAAGGCAAGAAGAAATACAAGCTCAAATCACTAGATTAATGGAATTACTATTGGCAAGAGAGTCAATGTGCTTGTCTAAATTAGTCCACTCTTGCTGACTCATCAGAGGGGTCTAACCTAAAACACAACAAACACTTGCACAAGAAACTCAAATTCTGAACATGCCCACTATGCAATAAAATACTCCTGGAGTTACACCAGCTCCGGTCATTGTTATTAATCTTGACATTCTCTTACAAGGGGTTGATACTAGAGCTGCACGATAAAAGATAACAATTCCTGATACTATTGAAGTAGTAGAATGACAGCAGCAAAAAGCTAAAACTGAAATAGAGATTAAGAAAGAAAAATTATAACTTTTAGAAAGAAGGTTGAAAGCCGTAGAAAGAGATGAATTTTGCACTAGTGTAGATGTGGAAGATCTTAGCCTAGTTTCTGACCTAATCTTGCCACCAAAATTTAACATGCCTGAATTTGAAAAATATAAGGGCACCAGTTCTCCGCAAGCTCACATCAAGATGTTCATTAAAAAGATGGTCAGTTATTCTCATAATGATAAGCTCTTCATTTGCTGTATTCAGGAAAGTTTAACTAGATCGGCACTAAATTAGTATAACAGTTTGACGCGCAGTCAAATTCAATGATAGTCAGATTTAGCTAATGCATTCCTGCAATAGTACAAGCATATGGCTGAATGGCTGCCAGATAGATTAACCCTTTAAAATATGTATAAGAAGCTTGCCGAGTCTTTTAAAGAGTATGCTCAAAGGTGAAAGGATATGGCATCTCAAGTCCAACCCTCCTTAACCAACAAAGAAACCACCATGCTATTTATAGGCAACGTACGTCCTCCCTATTATGACAAATTGGTAGGGAACGCAACAAAAAATTTCTTTAATCTTGTAATCTTTGAAGAAATGATTGAATCGGCTATTAACGTCGGGAAGCTTACCTCAGGAGAATCTTTTAGTGCAAAGAAGCTAGGACTAGTACAGACGAAAGATGAAATACTATCGGTTGGTGTGAGCCAGCCATACTACTCAGGACCTTGCCTCAATTATCAAAATCCAAGACAAGTGCCCCAAAACACTTATCCATACAATACACCTCGAGCACCTATTTCAACAACCGTACAAGCTACCATTCCAAACACACCTCTCCCAAACTAGCCAAGACCAAACAACAATACACAACCTCAAAGAACTAATCAAATCAAACCCCATTTTGACCCTCTTCCTTATTCATATAAGGAAATGTTTAATAAAATTTTAGAATCAAGGCTAGTAGCGCCAATATTCACTAAACCATATGAAGGAAACTACCTTAGTTGGTATAACCCAAGTTTTCACTATGAGTATCATGTGGTAGAAAGCCATTCGATCAAAAACTGTATAACTTCTAAGCAAAAGGTTTAAAATCTTCTTGAAAGGGGTGTTTTTCAAATTGATAATGGCCCCGCACCTAATGTGGCAGCAAATCCCTTACCAGATCACATTAAACCTAGGATTAATGCTCTAATTGCTAAAGAAAGAAGATGAAGAAAGTTAAAAAGCCCAAGAAATTAAAACTTCTATGGAAGAGGTATGGGCAATCCTAACTAAAAGAAGAATCCTTGGTCAAGATTATGGAAGTATTAGAGGTCAATATGATCTTAGTGCTAACTTCTGTATATTCCACAAGAGATTAGGACATATTTTGCAAACTTGTAGAGAATTTTTAACCACAATCTAGTGAATAATGTTGGTGAAGGATCATCCCAGCTAACCTACGGGGTTGGTCCCTCTTTTATCATTCATAGCGATCAACCTAATATCACATTGCCTGGAATTAAGGTCACTCCTAGAATCATTATAAGAGCACCAACTTTATTCTCGTATCAGAATAGCAAGTAAGTATCATGGAAGTATGATGGTGGGATAGCAACTTCAAAGGTTGTCACAAGTTAACTAGCTACTATCGATATAATCAGGGTAAGCCATGTGACAAGGAATGGTCGCATCTATAGCCAAGAAACCACTGAGACCAATGTGAAAACCTAGTCAAAAGGATAGGTATCTGGAAAAGTAATAGTGACCAAAGATAGCCTAGTAGAAGTACAATAACCAGTAAAAGAAAAAGAGGCAGTTGAATTCTTAAAGTACATTAAGCATAGTGAATACAGTGTCATAGAGCAATTAAAGTAACAACCAGCATAGATCTCCTTACTAACTCTATTGCTCAGTTTTGAACTTCATCGGAATGCTTTGTTGAAAGTACTAAATTAGGCTTATGTCCCTTCAAACATTACTGTCAACAAACTCGACTGCTTGGTAAACAATATTGTCACTGACAACTTCATATCATTTAGTGAGGATGAAAATTTCGCCAGGAGGTAATACTTTTGCAAAAGCCCTCCATATCATGACTTAGTTCAAATGGACCATACTACCTAAGGTCCTTATCGCTAATGGATTGGCTCTAAATGTCATGCCATGGAGTACATTGTCTTGGCTACCTGTAGATGTTAGCCAAATCAAATAAAGCCATGCAATTGTCAGGGCTTTTGATGGAACACGGAGGGATATCAAAGAAACTATTTTAGTGACTCTAGAAATTGGTCCTTGCCTATTTGAAATTAAGTTCCATGTTATGGATATCACTCCAGCATACAATTGTTTGTTACGGGGACCATGGATTCATCTCGCTGAGGCAGTTCCATCATCCTTGCGCTAAAAAGATAAATTCATAGTTGATAAGAAGCTGATTAGCTTATCCGGGGAGGAAGACATTATGGCCATGACTTCTATGGAAACCCCTTACATTGAAGCAGATACCGAAGTTGAAGAGTGCTATTTTAGGTCTTTTGAAATTATCAATACGACCTTTATATCAGAAAGATTAGTCATCCCCAAAGCAAGGCTATCAAAGAGCACGCGTATGGGCCTCAAGTTAATAGTGGGGAAAAGAGCATTAGCTAAAAAAGGACTCGAGAGACATTTACAAGGAATTAGCCAAGCCATTAATGTTAGTGGTAAGAAAGGCAAATATGGATTAGGCTTTGAGCTAGAAAAAGTTTAGAAGAAGAAGTTCAAAAAAAAGAATGCCAAAAAAATAGCCATGCTTGGGTGTTGGCTGACAGCCAGGCTAAAAATCAACTCCTTATCCTTCATTGAAGGAAATTTCCTGCTATGGAGGAGTCAATCCAGGAAATGAAGATAAAAAAATTAGGAATGTTGTTCTAGTATCAATAAAGCCCTAGAAGAACATCATGTGACTACCACTGGAAGGGATGACGAAGAGGTCTCTGAGGATTATGGGATTTGTCTATACCTCCTAGATATGTTTTAAGGAATTAGATATATGCTGAGAGAAGGATAGTGTCTGGGCCAATCCTAAAGTAATAACTAAGAAATGAACTTTGTTATCTATAGTCTTTTTGTAAGAACTCAAAATGTTAATTTATCATCAGTAAAAATGAAATGCACTTAATCTTTCCTTATATAATCTTTCTTGGCTTTTTTCGTGTTTTACGTCTGTTTCTTTTATGATTTTTTATCTTAGGATCCCTTTTCCATTTCTTTGCATTCGTACCTCATTCATATCCTATAATCTTTTACCCATTTCTTCCTTGCTTTTATCTTTACAGAGAAATAGATAAACTTGATCAGGATTTAGAGGTTAATTTTAAATAGACTATTTGCTCAAATGAGGTTGATCTTGAAGAAGATGTCAATGATCATATCTTGCCTTCTGATTTGTTAAAAATAATTGAACAAGAAGATGAGCGCATAATACCCCATGATGAGCCCACTAAGATTATTAATTTAGAGAATGATGAAAATGATCAGAAGGAGATCAGAATAGGAACTGCCATAAAAGCTTTTACCTGAGAAGATCTGATAAGCTTGCTGCATGAATTTCAAGATATCTTTGCATGTCTTATCAAGACATGCCAGGATTAGATATGGAGATTGTGGTTCATAAATTGCCCTTGAAGCCAAAATGTAAACCAATTCAGCAGAAGCTAAGAGAATGACACCAAAGATACTGTTAAAGATAAAAGAAGAGGGTAAGAAGTAATTTGAATTTGGATTTCTAAAGGTGGCAAAATATTTAGAGTGGGTTACAAACATTAACTTGATTCCCAAAAAAGATGAAAGAGTTAGAATGCGTGTAGATTACTGAGACCTTAATCGAGCAAGCCCAAAAGATAACTTCCCTCTCCCTCATATAGAAACCCTAGTTGATAATATTGCAAAAACTATTTATTTTCCTTCATGGATAGATTTTCAAGGTATAATCAAAATAAAATGGCTCTAGAGGATATAAAGCATACCACGTTTGTAACAATGTAGGGAACATTTTGTTACAAAGTATGCCATTTAGGTTGAAGAATGCAGGAGCAACTTACCAAAGAGTAATGGTCACCCTATTCCATTACATGATGCATGAGGAAATTGAAGTGTATGTTGATGACATGATTGCCCAGTCCCCTCAAGAAGAAAGTCAAGTAATGGACTTGTGAAGGTTGTTTAAAAGGTTGAGAAAATATCGATTAATGCTGAACCCTGTAAAATGTACATTAAGAGCTAGGTCTGGAAAATTGTTGGTTTTTGTCATAAGCAAAAGAGGAATTGAGGTTGATCTGGATAAGATCAAAGCTATACAGGAGTTGCCATCCCCATGCACGCCAAAAGAAGTGAAAAGTTTCTTAGGGAGATTGAATTACATCATTAGATTCATATCTTAACTCACAGATAAGTGTGATCCAATTTTTTGACTTTTGTGAAAACAAAATCTTGTTGAGTGTGATAATGAGTGCCAAAATGCTTTCAAAAAAGTTAAGCAATATCTCTTTAATCCGTCGATATTGGTACCACCTGCTCTAGGAGGACCTTTAATCCTATATTTGTCAGTGTTCGAAAGATCCATGGGCTATGTATTGGGCCAGCATGATAAGACTAGAAAAAAAGAGCAGGCAATCTATTACCTGAATAAAAAATTTTTGGATTACGAGGTAAATTATTCCTATATAGAGAAGATATGTTGCATTCTGGTCGAGAAAGCGAAAAGACTCTGATAGTCATGTTGTACAATGTTACATGGCTGATCACAAAAATAGACCCAATTAAATATCTATTTAAAGCACTAGCTTTATCAAAAAGGATAGTGATAAGCTTGCTACATGAATTTCAAGACATCTTTGCATGTCTTATCAAGACATGCCAGGATTAGATGTGGAGATTGTGGTTCATAAATTACCCTTGAAGCCAGAATGTAAACCAATTCAACAGATGCTAAGAGAATGACACCAGAGATACTGTTAAAGATAAAAAAAGGTTAAAAAGTAATTTGAATTTGGATTTCTAAAGGTGGCAAAATATTTAGAGTGGGTTGCAAACATTATCTTGATTCCCAAAAAAGATGAAAGAGTTAGAATATGTGTAGATTACCGAGACCTCAATCAAGCAAGCCCAAAAGATAACTTCCCTCTCCCTCATATAGAAACCCTAGTTGATAATATTGCAAAAACTATTTATTTTCCTTCATGGATAGATTTTCAAGGTATAATCAAAATAAAATGGCTCTAGAGGATATAAAGCATACCACGTTTGTAACAATGTAGGGAACATTTTGTTACAAAGTATGCCATTTAGGTTGAAGAATGCAGGAGCAACTTACCAAAGAGTAATGGTTACCCTATTCCATTACATGATGCATAAGAAAATTGAAGTGCATGTTGATGACATGATTGCCCAGTCCCTTTAAGAAGAAAGTCAAGTAATGGACTTGTGAAAGTTGTTTAAAAGGTTGAAAAAATATCGAGTAAAGCTGAACCCTGTAAAATGTACATTAAGAGCTAGGTCTGGAAAATTGTTGGTTTTTGTTATAAGCAAAAGAGGAATTGAGGTTGATCTAGATAAGATCAAAGCTATACAGGAGTTACCATCCCCACGCATGCCAAAAGAAGTGAAAAGTTTCTTAGGGAGATTGAATTACATCATTAGATTCATACCTCAACTCATAGATAAGTGTGATCCAATTTTTTGACTTTTGTGAAAACAAAATCTTGGTGAGTGTGATAATGAGTGCCAAAATGCTTTCAAAAAAGTTAAGCAATATCTCTCTAATCCATCGATATTGGTACCGCCTGCTCTAGGAGGACCTTTAATCCTATATTTGTCAGTGTTCGAAAGATCCATGGGCTGTGTATTTGGCCAGCATGATAAGACTAGAAAGAAAGATCAGGCAATCTATTACCTGAATAAGAAATTTTTGGATTATGAGGTAAATTATTCCCATATAGAGAAGATATGTTGCACTCTGGTCTGGAAAGTAAAAAGACTCTAATAGTCATGTTGTACAATGTTACATGGCTGATCACAAAAATAGACCCAATTAAATATCTATTTGAAGCACTAGCTTTATCAAAAAGGATAGCTAGGTGGCAAGTTCTACTATTTGAATATGATATCATTTATGTAAGCCAAAAAATGATCAAAAGAAGTGCCATTGCTAAATTTTTAGCAAGCTAGGCGCTTGAGGATTATCGACTATTGCATTTTGAATTCCCTGATGAGGACTTGATGAATATTACAGTTGAAGAAAAAGAAGAGTCATCGAAAAGATCTCAATGGAAAATGTATTAGGATGGAGCATTAAATGTATTGGGGCATGAAATTGGCACAATTTTAATATTTCTAGAAGGGGATTATTACTCTTTTATAGCCTAGATAATTTTTGATTGCACCAACAACGTGGCAAAATACGAGGCATGTATTATAGGGCTACGAGCAGCATTAGAAAAAAAGGCCCAGATATTGAAAATCTGCATAGATTCAGCCTTGGTAATTTACCAACTGCATGGAGAATGGGAAATGCGAGACCCAAGATTGTAGCAATATAAAAAATAATTCTAGAATTACTAAAAGAATTTGAAGAAGTAGACTTCATTCATCTGTTCCATGATGACAATCAAATGGCAGATGCTCTAGCCACCTTGGCTTCGATGTTCAAAGTAAACAAGGGGCAGGAGGTGACACCCATTGAGATAAGTATTTACGAATTCCATGGATACTGCCACAACATTGAAATTGAGGCAGATGGCCATCCATGGCATCACGATATCAGAAATTATTTAAAGGATCGAGTTTATCCTCTAAATGCCTTAAAAACTAATAAGATAACCTTTAGAAGGCTGGCACTGAATTTTGTCTTAGACGGAGAAATTTTATATAAGAAAAGTTTTGACCAAACATTGTTAAGGTGTATTGATGCTTCAGAAGCAAAGAAAATAATAGAAGAAGTAAATGAAGGGGTTTATGGGATTCATGCCAACAGACACAAGATGGAAAAATAAATTATGAGATTGGGCTACTTTTGGATGACTATGGAGAGTGACTGTATCAAGTACGCCCAAAGTGCCATAAGTGTCAAATCTATGCTGACAAGATTCATGTCCCACTTTCACCGTTACATGTCATGATCACACCATGGCCTTTTTTTATATGGGGAATAGATGTCATCGGACCCATTACTACTATAGCATCGAACCAGTATCGTTTCATCTTGGGGGCCACTAATTATTTCACTAAATAGGTGAAAGTCGCTTCTTTTGCAAATGTTACAAGATTGATGGTGATTAAATTTCTAAAGGCTAATATTATTTGTAGATTCGAGGTCCCTGAAAGAATTATAAAGGATAATGCCTCCAACTTGAATAATAAATTAATGACGGAGGTTTGCACTTAGCTCAAAATCTCTCATCATAATTTGGTTACATATCGTCCGAAGATGAATGGGGCCGTAGAAGCTGTCAACAAAAATATTAAGAAGATTATGAGAAAAATGGTGAAAACTTATAAAGATTGGCATGAGAAGCTTTTGGTTGCTCTCATTGCTTGCCAAACCTTAATACAGACCTCGACTGGGGTAACACCTTACTCATTGCTGTATGGCACGGAGGCACTACTACCAATTAAAGTCGAGATCCTATCACTTCGAATGTTAATGGAGACCAAATTGGAAGAAACAGAATAGGCATGAGATCACTACAAATAATTAAACTTTATTGAAGAAAAGAGGTTGAAAGCGATCCAGTAAAAACAAATATACTAGAAAAGGATGATGAAGGCCTATAATAAGATAATTCATCTAAGATAGTTTCATGAAGGAGAACTGGTGTTGAAGAAAATCCTCCTGATACAAAAAGATCCATGAGGCAAATGGGCACCCAATTAGGAAGGGCCCTATGTGGTTCATAAGGCATTCTCAGGAGGTGTATTAATCCTTATCAAAATGGATGGAGATGTCTTGCCAAACCCTATCAATATAGACAATGTAAAGAAATACTATGCTTAAAAGAAACAAAAAAACAAAAAACAAAACAAAAAAAAAACAAAAATCAAATGAAAACCTGAACAGGGCATTCGATTAAAGAAGATATAAGGGAGCTTCGAGTTGAAAACCCGAAAGAGTGACTTAAGCAAAAGAAAGAAATGATCAAATCATAGGCATGATATGATTAAACGCATTTAAAAGATGGATCTATATAGAAGTAGATATTCTATTCAAAAGAAATATTAAAAGATATGAATTCAATTGTCTAAACTTTTTCTTCGACACTTACCATTATCTTTGTGAATCATTTCTTAGGCATTTTACCTTTATTTTTGTACAAGAGCTAATGTTCTACTTTTTTTCTTTGAAATGCAACCTCTGTTAGACTATCTTTTCGATCGTGCTAACGTTTTTGCTAAATGATAATTAATGACTAAAATAGATAACATACTAATTTCTTTGAGTTACTTTGGAATGAGGTCAAAGCATTACGAAAATCTTAGTTCACGTCTTAATTCTTTCAAACATTCTAAGAAGCATTAAAGGTGGATAACTAACGGTCTTAGATAGAACTCTAACGATAGAGGAAGCTTAACCTTTTAAAAAATATTCATTATTTTGTTCTGGCTGGCAAGGGAGTTGATGGAAATTTTAAGTCCTTGTTACATTCTAAAAACCACAGATGGCTCAGGGTAAGGACACCCCATAGCTTTTCAATTATATCCCTTTTTCTCAACCACTAGATGGTATTGATGCATCATAAAGTCCTATTTTCTCTTGGGGCAGGGACATTACCTGCATTTCCAATCATATCTGTTTTCCTCAACCACTAGATGATATTGATGCATCACAAAGTCCTATTTCCTCTCAGGGTAAGGATGTTCCCTATATTTCCAATCATATCTTTTTTCCTCAACCACTAGATGATATTGTTGTATCACAAAGTCTTGTTTCCTCTCAAGACAGGGACATTGCCCACATTTCCAATCACATCTCTTTTCCTTAACCCCTAGATGATATTGATGCATCACAAAGTCTTGTTTTCTCTTAAGGCAGGGACATCGCCCATATTTCCAGTCATATCCCCTTTTTTTAACCACTAGATGGTATTAGTGCATCACATGACCATAAGTGGCATGCCCTCCACATTCCTAATCATACCGTTCTCTTTCAGTTAATAGATGACACTGGTGCATCATAATCTGAATTCTTCAAAGGACAAGAACAATCAATTTGCAAAAACAACGGCAGACTCAGGATTAGCCTTGCACCGCTAAAAAGATTCTCTATAATTTTTGAAGATCTTTTCAGGTTTATGAAGTGGGTTGAATCAGGATTTAAAAAAAATGAATGAGCAATAAAAAAAATAAGGAATAAATTCAATCATGAAAATCCATGCACATTTATCATGCATCCGCATTCATAATTCATAGGTCTAAAGCAATGAAGCAGGAAAAAAACTATTAGAATGGATACTGCTTCAAAATCAAAAAGTAAATCAAGCTTTCCTTAAAGATCTCAAATATTAGATTACTTCAACCTTATCATGGCTTCTCTTTAATCAATTGTACTTAATCAAATTCTTACTTGGCTGTACTTGGTTAAGTTTTACTACTTTACTTGGTCAGACTTTCTTTCACTATCGTTTGGCATGATGGTTCAACCCTAGTCAAACTTTTTTGCACTTTCGTTTGACGTGATGGTTTAGCCCTAGTCAAACTTCCTTTGTATATCGTTTGACGTGATAGTTTAGCCCTAGTAAAACTTTTTTTTCAATTTCGTTTGACGTGATAGTTTAGCCTTATTCAAACTTCCTTCCACTTTCATTTGACGTGATGGTTTAGCCCTAGTCAATTTTTTTTCATTTCATTTGACGTGTTGGTCTAGCCCTGGTTAAACTTTATTTTCATTTCATTTGACATGATAATTTAGCCCTAGTCAAAACTTTCCTTCACTTTCATTTGACGTGATATTTAGCCCTGGTCAAACTTCTCTTCACTTTTGTTTGACGTGATGGTTTAGCCCTAGTCAAACTTTCCGTCACTTTCATTTGACGTGATGGTTTAGCCCTGTTTAAACTTTTTTTTCATTTCATTTAACATGATGGTTTAGCTCTAGTCAAACTTCCCTTACTTTTATTTGATGTGATGGTTTAGCCCTAGTCAAACTTCCTATTTATTTTCTTTAACATGATGGTTTAGCGTTGGTCAAACTTTTTTTCATTTTAATGTGATGATTTAGCCCTGGTCAAACTTTCTTTTATTTTCGTTTGACATGATAGTTTAGCCCTGGTCAAACTTTCTTTTCACTTTCGTTTAACGTGATGGTTTAGCCCTGGTCAAACTTTTTTTGGTTCTGTTTGACATGATGGTTTAGCCTCGATCAAACTCCATTTTCTTTTTGTTTGACGCGATGTTTAGCCCTCGTCGAACTTTTTTTCATTATCATTTAGCATGATGGTCAAACTTTTTTTTAGCTTTTGTTTGACATGATGGCTTAGCCTCAGTCAAACTGTATTTTTTTTGACGTGATGTTTACCTTCGTTAAACTTCCTTTCACTGTCATTTGACATGATGATTTCACCCTGCTCAAACTCCCTTTTGTATCTCATTCGACGTAATGGTTTAGCCCTAGTCGAACTTGTTACGTTTAACCTTTGGTATTACCTTTGTATCTTTTGTCTACCCATTGGCCTAGTCTCGAGTAACTTATTTAATTTGTTGACCTGACTGCTTGGTCTCAATCAATTTGTCTTAGTGGTTAGTTTGTGCGTTTTCACCTATTTTCAATAATAACCTCACTGTAGGTTGAAAGTTTCCCTTTAAATTAGTAAACTCTAATATATATGTTCATATCTCGTTTTTCTTATAATTTATGGCCTAGGTGAAATTGTGTCTATTTGGTCTTTATCCTATTCCTGATTCTTAACAACAGATAAAGAAAGGCAGTTGTAGACACTTAAATTCCTCCAACCTATTTGTCCTTGAAAGACCCAAGTATCCAAGAAAACAAAAATGTAATGGCTACTCTGATGGAAGTCAACTTTCACCAGCAGGGTTACCCATGTTTGCAACTTTAATCCGTCATATGTAAATAACTGTATATGCACATGATAAAAAAATTCATTTTTTGGGCATAAATGATGAATCTGCAAAGGAAATATTTTTGTTTTTGAATAAGTTCTTGACAAAATTTGGAAATTATCTCTATGAATGATCTCACGGTCAATTTTTCTATTTTTAGGAACTTTTTGAGATTTTTTTTGAAAAACTTGAGAAATTTGTGGTCAGATATTTTTACCGACACTAGTGTGGTTTTATGCCAATTCCCACCCCAAAAAATCACAACTATGAAGTCTCAAATTGTAAATTTTATAAATTAATTTTAAATTTTGTAGTCTTACGAGTATCATGCTCGTAAATTTTACTTTTGCTTTATGTTAATTTATTTTTAAAAATTTTACAAGTTCATTTTCTTCACTTTGGAAATTAATGTTAAACAATATGTGGCCTTGAATTTATTTTACTTCAATGTTAATGAAATTTTATAATTTTTCTCGGTATTAAATTATGAGTTTTTCTTTACTCATAAAATTTTCGGTGGAATTCATCATTACTGTTTGATTCACATTAAATTGGAGTTTGAAAAATTCATTAATTTTCGTAAGTTTTAAATTTTTTCTTGAAATTCTCCTGTTTTCAAAATATAGAGTTTTCTATTCCGCAAATATTTTCAGGGTGATTTGTCTTGGTCTATAATTTTTACAATTCATTAAATATTATTATTTGATTCCATCTTAATTCAGTTTTCAAAAATTCATTCATTTTCATGAGTTTTGAATTTTTTTTTGAAATTCCCTTATTTTTGAAATACGAAGTTTTTGCTCCGTAAATGTTTTCGGGGTGATTTTTCTTTGTTTATGATTTTTAAAATTCATAAAATATTATTATTTGATCCACATTAATCCAATTTTCAAAATTTTATTCATTTTCATGAGTTTTGATTTTTTTTCTTGAAATCTCTCTATTCTTGAAACACAGAGTTTTCTACTCTGTAAATGTTTTTTGGGTGATTTTTCTTGGTTTATGATTTTTAAAATTCATCAAATATTATTATTTGATTCACCTTAATTTAGTTCTCAAAAATTCATTCATTTCGATGACTTTTGATTTTTTTTCCTTGAAATTCCCTCGTTTCCAAAAAAATGAGTTTTGTATTCCATAAATGTTTTCAGGATAATTTTCTTCAGCTTAAAATTTTTAAAATTCATCTAATATTGTCATTTATCTCCCATTAAAACAGTTTTGAAAAATTTAATTTATTTCATGGATTTTGACTTTTTTCATATATGTTAATTTTTTTAACACTAAGGTATTTCTCATAAAATTTTACGAGTTTTTAACTTTCAATCAGGATCTTTTGCACCATTTCATTTCTAAAATTTTGTCTATGATCAATTAACGTTAATTCAAATTTTATTTTGATTTTTGGAAACTTTATTTAATTTAATTTAATTTACTTTTTCTAACTAGTTACATGCTAACTAGCTTATTGTCTCATCCACTTACTTTCTAACCAAGTTAGTTACATCCCAATTACCCATTACATGAGTTGACCAACTTCATCATGAGCTTGATAATGGAGTGGCTTGTAAGAAAAGATAGGCATGGGCTTATGACAATATTTATTACTTTGTCCAACCTAACAAGTAAACTTAACATCAAAAGACATAAAAAAATTCCATGGAAAATGGCATGGAATTTCGACCAAGGAGGATGAATCATCCTCCCCTATAAATGGAGGAGGATGTTTTTAAGTTTTGGAGCTTTGGAAAAAAAATATAGAGAGTTTTTTTAAAAAAAAAGTTGGAAAAAAAATATTAAAAAAAATTTCAAAGCTTTTTTAAGGTAAATCTGTACTTTAATCTTTGAATTTTTGTTTGTTTTGATACATTTTTCTTCTCTTTGGTGAGCCAAAAATGTGCTTAAGCTCATGGATTTGTTTTATCCATGTTTTAAAACTAAGCATAATGGCCATGAACTAATTTCCTTGATTTTATTCTTTTTTTTTTCTTGTCAGTAAATTATTTTTCTTTATGAATCATGTTTATGTTGATATGATGCTGGTTTTGGTGTTGTTTGTCATATATATGTTCATATATTTTATTTCTTTTAGTATTTTCATGTTGTTATGGTGAAATTACATGTTTATGTACTTACTTTTGTGATTTTATCATATAATGGTGCTAATTTGTGTCAAATGAAATGTGAATATGAGATTATTCAGTTTAAAAAAGTTGATTGGTAGATTGTTAAGGTGTTGGCCGAAATTCATGCTTGTATGTGTGTTTTTGGTGTCATTTTGTATACAAAAAAGTTTAGAGGTTATCCGTAAAAAATTAAAAAAAATTTTCTAGACCTATTTTGCCATGTTTTGCTACTGATTCCAAGTTGATTTTCATGCTCTAATGATGTGTTTTAGTGATGGTTTTAGTTAATTGGGGATTAAATTGTAAATGTTAAAAAGTTTAGTGACTAGTTTGTAATTTAATGAAATCTTCTTTATCTTATGGTCAAAGGATTTGACCAAAAGCTTCATGGATAACTTGGAACCTGATTTTGTGGTATCTCATATCATGCTTTAGGTATTTTCACATTTTAAGGTGCATTTTGTAATTTCTCAAAGTTTAGGGACTAGTTTGTAAATAATAGAAAATTTTGCTTTATGGTCAAAGGGTTTGATTAAAAGTTTCATGGATAGTTTGAAAACTAATTTTGTGGTATCTCATATAATGCTTTAGGTATTTTTCACATTTTAAGGTGCATTTTGTAATTTCTCAAAGTTTAAGGGCTAGTTTGCAAATAATGAAAATTTCATTTTTTGGTCAAAGGTGCTTGGCCAAACCTTCTTGCACATCTTTGCCGTGATATTCATGTTGATTCTTTACTGGTTTGATGATTTTTAATGATTTGTTTGTGGTATTTTACCATATAGGGGTCAAAATGTAATTTTACAAAGTTTAAGGGTTACTTTGCAAACTAAAAAATTTTTTGGTTAGGCAAGGTATTTGGTTGAATCTTTGTTGATATATTGACTGCATTTTCATACATAATTACATACGATTTGTATAATTTTTAGGTTACTTTATTATGTAGGGACTAAAATGAAGTTCTAAAAAAGTGTAGGGATTAAATAGTAAATTTTTATACTAAAAGGGGTAAAATAGTCATTTTACTGGTTTTAGGAATTTCTATTATTCCTATGGCATTCTGTAAGGGCATAGAAATATTCAAAACTTTTTATATTTGTTCGATTTTCCAAAGAATACAAAATGTAATTTTTAAAAACCTAAGGCATTTTGGTAATTTTGCTCATTGAAACTTTTTTACGCTAAAGGTGAGTATTTTAGGACTCTTTTAGCCTCTTAGAGTCATTTTACTATCCATTAAGGGTACCCAGACACTTTCATGTTGAAAGTATATCCCAGAGGCACTTTCGTAATTTTTCTCACTGGGATGCTTCTATGCCAAAGGTGCACGTTTAGGATTTTTTTAGCCTTTTAAGGTCATTTTAAGGCCTACTAAGGTTACCGGGGTACTTTCATGTCGAAGGTATATCCTAAGAGCATTTTGATCATTTTGTTCACTAAGATGCTTTTATGCTGAAGGTGAATTTTTAGGATTGGTTTAACCTACTAAGATTATTTTAAGGTCCATTAGGGTTACCGAGGTACTTTCATGTCAAAGGTATATCGTAAGGGCATTTTGGTCATTTTGCTCACCGAGATGCTTTTATGCTAAAGGTGAATTTTAGGATTGGTTTAGACTACCAAGATCATTTTAAGGTCCATTAAGGTTATCGGGATACTTTCATGTCGAAAGTATACCCCAGGAGCATTTTGGTCATTTTGCTCATCCGGATGCTTTTACGCCAAAGGTGAATTTTTAGTATTGGTTTAGACTACCAAGATCATTTTAAGATCCATTAGGGTTATCGGGATACTTTCATGTCGAAGGTATACCCCAGGACATTTTGGTCATTTTGCTTATTGGGAAGCTTTTACGTCGAAGGTGAATTTTTAAGATTGGTTTAGCCTTCCAAGATCATCTTAAAACCCATTAGACAGGATACTTTAATGTCGAAGGTATACCCTAAGGATATTTTCAGAACTTTGTTTTTGAATCACATCTTATATGAACACCAGGATACTTTCACATCGAAAGTACACATTAAGAACATGTCCATCATATTATGTCATTCTTATGTCATAGAATCAGTATTTTTTTACATATATAACAAAATTATTTTTATAAACAAGGCAATGTCTCCTAATTAAATTGATAAGTAAGATTTCTACTAGTATATGTGAGGAATTCTATGGATTATTATAATAGCGAGATAACCTTTTCAAATAAGAAGTCGAGATTTTTCAGTTTTAAAACAAAATAAAACCTTTCATATTTTGTATGGTTCTCGAACGAGATATGATTGGGAATTCGTGCCTAGGTGGTTCCTCGGGAGTGTGCGAATAATTTTGTGATTTCTAGAAACATTAAAACCCGACTTTCTTGAAATAATAAACTTTCATAATGAAATACTATAGGAATTATAGTTAAACATCCAATGTTGAAACCGAAAAAAATTAAAATTTAAGTTAACACATGATTAATAAGATATCGATTTTTAGGCATCATGAGAGGGTCGATCCTTGTAATTGTAACCGACTCCCGAATCCTTTTATATGATCTCTGGTATGGTGGTAGGCCTCGTAATTAGTATTTTAGGGATTCATAACCCTCAAAATACATACTTTGATAGGTGACCAATCTCACCTAGCCTAAATAGATTGATGGCGACCCCAAATAAATAGTTATTTTGTAATGACTATTTAGGGTTAAATCAAATGAGTGATTTATTTCGATCACCCAGTTCCTAAAATAAGAAAATGATGATAATGATATGGCCTATAGAAATAATAGAATATAAGATAAACTTAACAAATATAAGAGCGAATGCCATTTTAAGTCGGGCTGATCAAGATTCATATTCGGGCCACATTGCGATAGGTACCATATATGCTTCATTTTCTTCATTCATCAATATTTGGTATCACTTACTTTAAATGTCATTAAGCTCATTGAAGATCTTTCATTCCTAACAAAACCTAAGCTTATTGAATATTCTTTTATAATTAAAATCTTGGTACCTAATGCTTATCTTTTGCCAAGCGCATTTTTAAGTTTTGCAAGGTTCATGAAGACAAATCCATCCTTGAAAGATGAACATTTACATGGCAAAAGCAAGCAAATTAAGCATACAACCTCATCAAATCAAACCAAAACCATTAAAGAATGCTCAAAAACTAGAAATGATGATCCTCCAAGTTACAATAAGTATATCACTAAAGTTTGGTAAGGTTGAGGTAATCATCAAACAAATGCTATTAAATTCTTATTCCTTAGCATTAAGTTGGGTCACATCTATGAGTCAATTATATATAATTGATATTCTAGTATGTAATGTTTGCTTTGAATGAATCTTTGAACATATCTAAGTGCCTAATTCTCATATTTAAGTATTTTCTTTGCTTGAAGTTTTTTGCTTAAATGATTTTATTAACATATCATGAATGAGTAAATAATCTTTTAACCCATGGAAGTTTGTTACGTTTTTCTTGAAATTTTTTTTAACCTTCAATATGGCATCTATTGTAGTGTGCATATGTACTAAAAATTCAAAAATTTGTATCTATTATGCACCTGAACACCAATTGGATTAATAATTCTTAAAATCCTTTAATAATTAATATGTTTTATCTCTTAAATATGCTTAAATGACTGCAAAAGAACATAAAAATTGGATGAACTACACATTAGGACTTAATTGCATATATTTTCTCAATAATTGGTAAACTTGTTCTTAAATGTTTCATACTTATTATACCTTCTAGAATTCTTGTTGAAATTAGACCCTTAGCTTTGAATTTATCTACTTTCACCTTTTTGATATTCCAAAAAGGGGGAGAATTTTAGGAGTCAATTTGCTTACTTGTGCTTCATTTATATATATGCTTATGCTAGCAAATAGGAGGATTTCACATGTGCTTACATTGTTTATATTATTGAAATCCTTAATATTGTGTGTTGGTATTCTTGAAGCCAAATATGACTAAAAATGCCTTTCCAAGTGTTTCAAAATAAAATCTTAAAAAAATCCATTTCATAATGCTTCTATTAAGGGGGAGTTTTATTGAAATGCTTTAAATGATTAAGGGGATGTTATACAAGTAAATTTACCTTAAGTTTTATCATATCAAAAAATGGGAGATTGCTAGCAATAATAGCTTTGAATTAATCTTAGTTTTGATATAACTAAAACTTAAGCTTAATTAGCTTGCATTTAATTATTTTCAAGGCTAGTATTTTTCCATGAAATATTTTGTAAACACTTTGAAAAATACTAGAAATTGTTTTAACTCCTTCAAGCACTTAAAAATGTGTTCTGAATACATATTTTTATATAAAATATTTTTTAGATAAGTTTTATATATTTCAAAGTCATGAAAAACCTTTTAAAATTGATTTTCATGTGAATGTATTGATACACTATGTGTATGTATCGATACAATACTTGGTAGTAGCTAAATAACCTTAAAATGCAAAAAATACTATTCATGTATCGAGATAGAGCATTCTGTATCGATACAAAATTGTTCATGTATCGAGATAGATCTTTCTGTATCGATACAGGACTATTTAATGGTCATAGTTTGAACCGTTAAACACAATTTATCGATACCCACTTAATTGTATCAATATAGAGGCACAAGGAATGATGGGAAATGATATTTTGAAGGCTCCAATAGCTATATTCCTTCACCAAATGTTCCCAATGGCTAGAATCAAGATCAAGGCTATAAATAAGCCACTCCAACACCTTTAACAACAAGAAGAACCAAAGGAATTGTGCTTAAAGTCAAATATTTCATTTTCCATCATTTTCACTAAGTAGTTCATCTTTGTATAGGATTAATTCTTCCTACTTTTGTATTCTTCATTATATGTCTTTAGATACATATTTCCTTTAAGCCAAAATTCTTGTAAACACCTAACCTTTAGAGATTTTATTTGTTTACACTCAAATCCTTGTAAAAAAGAGAGGTTACTACTTAGCTATTGAAAAGTAGAGAAGGCTTCTACTTAGCCTTCAAAAATAGTGATAGAGGGTTCTATCTTAGCCACAAAACATATAAAGTAGAGGTTTTTATCTTAGCCTTGAAAAATAAAGAGTGTAAAAGTTATACCTTGTCCTTGAAAGGCAGATAATTCAAGTTAGTGAATTGTAGAAATCTGAGGGAAGTGAGGCCAAGGTAGAGGGCACAGGCAATTGAGGCTGAACCTCCCTAAATCTATGGGTTTGCTTCTTTTCCCTTGTCTTTAGTTGTTTATTTCTATTCACTAACTTGCACTCTAAAGTTTATTGTTTAGATTTCTCAATTTTATTTATCAAAGTTTTAATTTACTAAAATTTTGAGAAATCAATTCACCCCCTCTTGATTTCATTCACCACTAAAAGGTCTAATAAATACTAATTAAGCTTAATCATCAAACTTATCCTAAACTAAAACTCTTATCCTAAATAATAATCGAATTAAACTAGAACAAAAGAATCATAAGTAGAGATCTAAATGAATTACTTTATTCTAGTAGAATTTAAAAATGAAACAAAACTCTTAAATCCAATAGAATTTAAAATGAAACAAAACTTTATTCTAGTAGAATTTAAGATGCTCCTACATTATTCTCCCGTGGTTGAAAGATTGGTAATATCTTTAGAAAAGACTTTAGCCGCCTTTTTACACATTTCTGGATCAACTTTCCACAATTCTTCCTCTAAAATCCAAGGAGTTTCACAAGTTGGTTTTCCCAGCCATTTAATTAGGAACCTTTGATAAGTATTTCCCCTCCTAGATGTCACTTCTTTGACATTAAGAACTTCTTGGACGATGTCATTTTGCTTGGTAGGAAGCTGGCTAACTTGTTTAGCAACTATACTTGGTTCTTCTTCATTAAATCCCTCAAATTTGGACAAATCTGAGACATTAAAAATATGACTGATCCACAAGTTAAGAGGCAACTCCAATAAATAGGCGTTCAGACCTAACTTTTTAAGTACTTTACATGGTCTAAACTTTTTAGGCTTCAACTTATGATAGGTACCTTTAGGAAACCTTTCTTTCCTCATGTAGACCACACCTAATCTCTTTCTTTGAATTCCTTAAAGTACCTATATGGATTAGCTGCCTTAGTATATGTCGCATTGCTAGCTTTCAATACATCTTGAATTCCTTCTAAATGCTGCAAATGTGCTTAGCAAAAGCTTCCCCCTCATCATTCATCGTAGCTTCTTAGGGTAAAGGCACCAAGTCTAGTACTTGTTAGGGTTTAAGGCCATAAGCAACCTCAAAAGGTGTCTTTTTTAATGGTTCAATTAACTGAGTCATTGTAAACTAACTCAGCTTGCGAACTAATTAAATCCCAACCTTTCACATGATTTCTAACCAAACACCTTGGCAAGTTTCTTAAACTATGATTAACGGCTTTAGTCTGACCATCCGTTTGAGGATGACACGTGCTAAAATAATTCAAATCTATCCTTATTTTAAGCCATAAAGTTTGCTAAAAATGCCTCAGAAATTTAACGTCTCTAACCAAAGCATAGAACTTTAAATTGTAAGTAGAATACCTACATTTAGCATTGGATAATTTTTCACTAAAAATTTCCAAAAGCCTCCCTTCTTAACTAAGAACAACCCTAATACTATTTTGAGAAACATTACATTCTACAACAAAATGTTTATTAAAATATGGTAATGCTAGTACAAGTGCTTCGGTCACAAGTACTTTGATGTGTTCAAACGCTTTTTGAGTAGAATTTGTCCACTTGAAACTATCACTCTTCAAAATTTCAGTAATAAGACACATAACAGCATTAAAATTTCTTATAAATCTCCTATAAAATAAAGCTAACCCATGGAAACTTCTAACCTCTTTAAAAAACTATGGTGCTAGCCAGCCCTTGATTGCCTGAATCTTTTTAAGATTTAATTTCAGCCCTTTATCTGAAAGAATGAACCCCAAAAGCATGACCTTAGTTAGCAAAAATAAACAATTCCTTAAATTCACATAGAGCTTCTCCTTTTGTAGCACCTCCAAAACTTGTCATAAATGCTGTAAATGCTCTTCTTTACTCGGACTATAAACTAGAATATCATCAAAATACACAACAACAAAAGATTATAAGAAAAGTTTAAGTACCTTAGTCATGGCTCCCATGAATGTACTAAAAGCATTAGATAGGTCAAAAGATATTACTAACCATTCATAGAAGCCTTTAGGAGTCTTAAAAGCAACCTTCCATTCATCACCCTCTCAATCTGATTTGATGATATCCACTCTTCAAATTAATTTTAGAAAATACCTTGGACCCTTCCAATTGATCAAGCATGTCCTCTAATCAAGGAATGGGAAATCGATACTTGATCATAATCTTGTTTATAGCTCACTATCAACACACATCCATCAAGATCTATTCTTCTTAGGAGGTAGTAGAGCTGGGCAAGCTTTTAGACTTTTGCTTTCGTGCACCAATCCTTTCTTTGTCAAATCCTTAACCTGTTTTTGAATTTCTAGTAGCTAAACTAGTGGCATTCAATATGTTGACAAATTCGGTAAAGATGCTTTAGGCGCCAAATCTATAACATGTTGAATGCTTCTTATAGGTGGCAACCTCTGTGGCAAACTGTCACTAACCAAGTCAACAAACTCTTTTACCAATTTTTGAATTTCCTTGGGTTGTTTTTTTAAATTGCCCTCTTTAGTGGTATTTATTATTTTGCTAACTGTAGCAAATACAACCCCTAATTCTCTACTCTCACTTACTAACTCTTCAGCCTTTAAAAGCTCATTTAATTTGTCAGTCTTGTGCATCACTACTTCCTTTTAAGGATGCAATGGATATTTTCTTCCACCTCTATGAAAAGAATAAATATTTTTTGATCAAATGTTGCATATCATGATCAAATAGCCAAGGTCGACCTAAAAAAATGACCCACATACATTTGTACCATATCACAAAATGCCTTATCATCCACATCCTTTCCCATAGTAAACTTGACTAAGCATTGAAATTTTACGGGTATCTCAAATCCCTTCTTAACCTATTGAATCTTATATAGATGAGGATGTTTTTCTATAGGTAACTTTAGTTTTTCCATAGTTTTTTTAGAAACATAGTTTTCTAAGCTACCCTCTTTAATAATGGCATTACACACTTTATCTCTACACTTAACATATCCTACAGATACTTTTCCTCCGCTAATCCTCTCATCATCTTAGCTAGTCATCGTCATTACCCTTCTGAGCATCAAAGATTCTCCTTGTGCTAGGTGTATATTTACTTCCTCTTTATCCTCAACATACTCATCATAGACCGGATCAAGTTGTTCTTGATCTTCATCATCAAGGTCAACTAAATTCACCTTTCCTTAGGACGAGTATGAGAAGTGTGCCCACTTTCTCCATAACTAAAACATTTGATTTGAGATATGCTACTCACTCTTCTAATGTTGGGTTAGTACTGCCTTGAACCTCTTTTCCTTTGTCAACCTTACTGATTCCCATACATTCCCTCTACTAACTTTGCTGGTTGAAGATTCCCTTTTGCTGCTAAAATTGCCTTGAGAAGAGCTAATAGTCTTACCAAATAGAGGCTTCCTTGCATCATAGCGTAATACATGTCTTTTAGCTTCTAGTGCATATTGGTGTGCATCCTTCAAGTTGAATATATGAACCACCCCTAGCTCATCTCTAATACTTTGATCTAAACCAACAATATAATGAGGCATTAACTGCTCATTAGTTTTGTTTAATCCTATTCTGATAGATAAATTATTGAAATCAGAGGTGCAGTGTTCAATCATTCTTCCATTTTGCTTAAGTAAATGAAACTTTTTATATAGTTTCATGGCATAATCTGGTGGGAAAAACTGCTTCTGCAATTTGCCTTTCATATGTTCCTAACTGCTAATTTTTTTCCTTTAATGTGCTCGCTGTTCTTTAACTCTCTTCCACCATTGAAATGCTAGACTCTTCAACTTAAGCTTCACAAAGACTACTTTCCTAGGTTCAGCCATCGGTTTCCACTCAAAATAATTCTCAATAGTGGCTTTCTAGCCCAAATAATCTTTTGCATGTAACTCCCCATGGAAGTCATCCACTTGGATCTTTGCTCCTTCTCCTGTTAACTTGAGAGTATGCAATAGTCGATCTTTTAATCTACCTCTTACTGCAAAGTTTATAGGTCCAGCATTATGGAAATGGTTCTCGGGCTCTTTTTCATCTGAAATATCTTTAAGGCCACCTTTCAATAGGTCAAAAAGATTATGGTCACCTTCTAGTATCTCCATTTGGGTTTTTCCATGTATTTGTCACTGCAAAGCTTACACAGCTTGTGATAAATCCTTCATCATGTGCCTCAACTCCATCAACTCTATCTGCTATTCTTGATTCTCTCTTCCACAGTCTCTTGTACGTCTTGTCGTGGCTCTGATACCAAATTGATGCAAGGTGAAGATGATAGAAATAGTTAGAACATAAAAAAATTAAAAATAGTTGAAAAAGATAACGCTCTAGAGATATTTAGATTCTATAAAAAAACCTTTTAGATAAAACAATTAAATAATAATTGAATACATTGTAGCAACTCCCTAGATGCATATATATAAGCTAGAATTTTTACTCCTACAAGGTTTGCTACTCCTAGTAGAATACTAATTAAGCATAATCATCGCACTAATCCTAAACTAAAACTCTTATCATAAATAATAATCTAATTAAACTAGAATAAAAGAATCCTAAGTAAAGATCTAAGTGAATTACTTTACTCTAATGGAATTTAAAATGAAACAAAACTCTTAATTATTACTACTCCTACATCACTTTAGAATCAATGTTCATTTATCAAATAAGACAAACATGGATTCTCACAATAATCACCAATATTCTAGTGATTGTGCATCAAAAAAAAGGTTCTTCTATTTGAAATACATAAAATTGATGCTTTGGTTTCATAAGAAAAACTTTTCTTTCCACGAATTTCCTAGCATCAAAACTTGTCCATCAAATGGGACAAACGTGGATTCTCAAAATAATCACCAAATGATCACATATCAAAGTTTATCCATCAAATGAGACAAATATGGATTCTTGCAATAATGACCTGTTAGACCTTTAGGTGGTGAATGAAATCAAGAGGGGGTGAATTGATTTCTCAAAATTTTGATAAATTAAAATT
>JBBYHO010357992.1:1335-71727 GCA_038382025.1 Adansonia gregorii
ATATATATATATATATTGTGGATGCATAAATATAAATCTTTTAATGTATATTTTCTATTTTATTGTATTTGTACGAGTTTGACCGTTACCAATTATCTCTACTTGAAAACAAATAAATTTGCGCCACGGCCGCAACTTGCGATCTAAGCTATTGATGCCATGAAATTTTCACACACGGCTGCTAACTTTCAAAATAAATCATCTCAGAGTTTTGAACTTTGAAGATCAAGAAAAAAATCTTGGTCTTGCGGAGATCACCAAAACAAATTTAGATTCCCATTAAGTTTGAACTCTCTCAAACTCAGTTCCTTCCCAAAATGGCATCCCCAATCTCCTTCTACCCTCTCCTCCTCATCCTCTTCTTCCAAACCCATCTCTCCTTTTCCGCTTCCGACCCAACAATCGACCACGGCCGTCGATTCAGGAGCTCAACCTCCATGTGCATGATCTGCTCCCAACCTACTCCCAAAGGCTATCCTTCCCAACAATATAAAGTCCTACACTCTGTCAACCTCCGGAGACTTTACCTTAGAGTTGGAAACCATCTGTTATGTTCAGTTTGATTAGCTGGTTTACTACGAGAAGACGATCAGAGGGAGGCTAAGTTACGGAGCTGTGCATGATGTGTCTGGAATTCAGGCAAAGAAGCTCTTCTTATGGTTGCCTGTTACTGGGATTGAAGTTGATGAGAAATCTGGTATGGTTTAGTTCTTTGTTAGCGCTTTGTCCGAGAAGTTGCCTGCTAAACAGTTCGAAGATATTCCAGCTTGTAAGAGTAAGGCTTTGCTGAGGGCTGACCTTGCTTCTATGTGAGTTCGGGTAGTATTACATTTTCCCTTTCTTCAATGTTCTGGATTTCATATTCGTTTATTTAATTTTTTTCAAATCTTCTCAGAGAAGTTACATAGTTGTAGAATTGGTTCTAAAAATTAGTAATGGGGCAATGCATATGTTGGTGTCTGTGGGTTGGTAAGTAAGATCAAAGACGGTTAAGTCATATCATTCTAGGTATTTGGATGAGCTTTTCCCTTTTTTTTTTTTCCCTTTCTTTAAAGAGATATTCTGTGTGACAAATAGTTATGAGCAGGATTGATAACGATGATAGTACATAAGGAGGAAATATCTGATCTGACTCATAGCCATGTATAAAACGACAACTTGATTTTCACTCCTGCAACCATTGATCAATTTAAAATTTGATTGGCAATATACTCGATGCATTGATGGCATCTAAATCCTTGTCTCCTGCTCCTGTAGATTTCAGAAATAGTTTAGGGAAGCCAGCCTGCTCTAACCTCATGAGTAAAGTTTTTACTCCAACTTTGTTGAACTACAAATTCTTGACCACTTTAATTCCGTGTATGTTAGCAGAAGCAAATGTAAAGATAAAACCATGCAAGTGCAACTGACTTGCTGCCCCTCCATACATCTGAAAAAACTGGATACCTTTTTTGTAGTCGCTCTAGATGGCTCAGTCTAAATCCTCCTTCCCTTCTAATTAGTGGAGCTATCTAAAGATGAAACTTTTGCTCCTACACAAGGCATACAAATGAGCAGGTCATATCAGCTAAAAAATACCCTCCCTCTGTCATTTTATTATGGGTTAACCCTAACTGTGAGAAATTTAAAGCAGTTTTACATGCTGATGCTTAGATTGAAATTAACTGATGAGGCTAAGGAATGCCCTCGCCCAGATTTCCATGTGCTTCTTTTAGAGGTACCTACTTTTGGCCTTTCTTCTCTTATGGCAGTTATCATGTCTGTTTCTGGTAACAATTCTCACTGTTAGCGCACATTTATAGTCACGTGTGGGCATCTGGAGTCTTGTAGTTATGTTCACGTTTACATTATCTTAAGAAGTGTCTAATGGCTTTCCATTGAGCTGTGTGTGTTAAACTTTTGCAAATACTGCATGGCCGGAGGATTCAAATAAATTCTAGAAGCAGTATACCAATTAAAAAAAAGTTTGAAAGCTGTATAGGCTGTTACCCTTTAGGAAGCACACAGAAACCTTGAATTTAGGCAAGTTGAATAAAGACAGGTTAATAGTTCCAAATATGAGGACAGACCGACTTTGTGTCCTTATTTTTTGGTCCTTTACAGTGGAGTTGCATAGAAAAATTCTGGTAATCACTTTTGGTTTAGAGGATTTGTAATCGACCTCAGTATTTTTGAAGTCCAAAATTATTTTTGTTCTTGTACAAAATCTGATTTGGTAAATAGATTATACTTTGTGTCCTAAAGCTTTGTGTTTCTTTTTTTTCCTTTTTTGCAGGGCTGATTCCTTGTTCTATTGCAGGTTGGAGCAATCTTACATTCCCTGTTTTACTTCATGCTGTAGTAGCTAAGTAATTTCTTTGGAAGTCCCTATTATTATATTTTGTGGTATATAAAACTGTATGTTTGTTTCCTCGACAGGCTGATGGATCAGACAAGTAATAGAACTTGTCTTGTAGTTTTCCATCATTTATTTAATGATGAAGGAAAATTACTGTGTTAATCTTCATAGTCTCTCTCAGTAATTCTGTCCCTTCCCAGGGTCCTGTAATTAGTGAAATGGAAAAGAAAAAGACTATGTAACCTACCAAAACTAGTTTAAGATTAAACTTTAGTTGAAATGAATTCAGTTTCCTTAGTTGCAAGGTATAGATTACGGAAACATGGTGACAAGCAGGGATGCAAAACATATGAGAGCAAAAATAACTCCAATACATGTTTGCTTAAGAAAAAGAAGAGAGCATGGCATGTAGAATGTAACTTACCATGCTTAAGATGATTGAAGCTTTTTCCTCTGAAATTCTGTCCAAATATCTTGTCAGCCATGTACATTTTCTTAAAAATGAAAAAATCGAAGTTTTCGCAACACATTCATTGTTATTAACAGATCTATGTGAATTACTTGAAAATTCCAAAGGGATGCCGCGGTTAAGTTGCAAGCTAAGAGGCCTAGTTAAACATCGTTTGCGAATGAAACAAGCCATTGATATTGGCAAGGCATTTTATTTGACTTGCATCAAGGATATGTGCAATGCATGGAGGAACATTGGCATTCTTATTTTTCAAATTCGTAAAATGAGTGTATAAACAACACTTGGCATAGGGAAGTCACAAAACGAAAGCATCTTCTGGCATTTATCCTTTGAGAAGCATATAGTGTATTTATATTATGTTTGTATTATTTTTTATGTCTTGTATTTTGTTTTTGTATTTTAATTTTTTTTTCATGTCACATAATTAAATTACGTAAAATATTGTAAGTCTATTTCACACTCTTGTCTTCTTACTAGACATAGTGTTAAGGATCAGCTCTCGTCTGGTTAATGATAAAGGATTATACCTTTAGGTCTCTAGAAGATATTCCTCTTACCTTTGATGTTTGTTTTTGGTTGATTTAAGGAAGGGAGGGTAAGTATTAGATTTATACATGGCAGCACTGAGAAAATACTGCAAGTGCCTTGGAAGAATTGTAAGTAAAATATTCCCTTTTTTTGTGATTAAAGTTTTCCTCTTTTGGTGTTTTAATGACTACATGCTAGATATATTTAGTAAAGCTACTAGGATTTAATCATTCAGGGTAATTATAGGGTTTTCAACCTTGATTGCAACAACAAAGCGAGAATTTGCATGCGTAAAGTAGAAATTTGAAACTTTTTAACTTACTAATGTTAAAAGAAGCTAAGATTAATTCTAGAAGGTAAACATAAATGCATTGAAATACAAAATCTTACAAAATTTTATGATATGAAAGTTATTTCCATAATTAGTCAACTAATTGAGGGGTAATTTGATAAATGAAAGCACATTGAGGCGAATACTTAAGGAGTAATTTTGACAATTTTCTTTTTGTAATAAGACAATTAAAGAGTGAAAAAAAATTTAGAAAAAGGGCGGGTAATCCCTAAATCATGGCCAATTGAAGGACGTCTTGGCGTCTGTTGCATTTTGTGCGATTTTAAAGACTTTTCTCACAAGTATATGCTATTATGTAGTGTAGAGGTGACAATTGGGCGGGTTCGGGATAGGTCATTTTGGGTTTGTGTTTTTTAAGTTCGGGCTGTTTCAGGTTTGGGTCTATTCGGGCTTGGGTTTTTTCAAGTTTGAACAAATTCGGATTTAAGTCAATTCGAGTTCAGATTTATTTGAGGTTAGGCCAATTTGAGTTTGGGTCCATTCGGGTTCGGGTTCCGGTCGGGTTTGTGTTTGAGTGTATTTTATTTCATTTTTTATTTTATGTTAAATGTAACTATTTTATGTAAATTTGAATTCTAATCCTGGGCTTGAATTTGGCCCGATCCGGCCCAAAAAATCTTAGTTCGGTTTTATGGGTTTAGCCACGTCAAAAAAAATTTTGAATTCTAAGCTTAAAGCGAAATTTGGCTTGGCTGTTCATTTAAGTACAAATTATTTTTCATAATATTAAAAAATTATTTTTATATTAATATTTATATATTTTATAATTAAATTTAAATAAAATATATTATTTTACTTAAAAAACACTATCTCAGGTTGAACATGCTTAAAACTTAAAATCTAAGATCTGGGTCTAATCGTGCCGAGCCAATTATGTTGGGCAGGCTGTTTGGCCCATGGACAAGTCTAGTTGTTAGTCTAACATATGATTTTTTATGTTTAATATGACATTATTTATTATGATTTTCATATTTTTTAAATTTATTTTACTACTTTGTTATATTATTATGAGACTCTAATTATTATTACTTGAAATAATAGTAGTAGTAGTGGGAATAATAATAATAATAATAATAATAATATTCAAAGAAGTATTTAAAATTTTACTAATAACATGTATAAACTTTCAATGTTTAATGAGTTTAATTAATTAAATTTTAAAAAAAGAAGTGATAAATGAATGATATACTTTATTGATGATGCTTTCAAAACTGATAATATGATTTACTTTTCAATAAGTTATTATTTTATCATATATAACATGCTCAAAAATTAGGCTACCCACTTGACTCAAATGGGCTTGGGTCTGGGTTTTTATATTTTTGTTTTAAACTAGCTTGACCTGACTCAGAATAGTGATTTTAAATTAAAATAACATATAATTTATTTTAATTTAATTATAGAATCTATAAATATAAACAAAAATCTTTTTTAATGTGATGAATAATAATTTTAGCTCGAGCGATGAGTCTAGGCACATTAAACAAGAGCTTGGACTTGGGATTTTAAAAATTTAGGTCACAGCTCGGCTCAATCCATGAGCAGGTTTAATCACATATAAAATATAAATTAAGTTTATTATATTTAATTAAATTATATATGGTATGAATATTTAATATTTAATATTTGATTCATTTTTGATATGGCATTATTTATTAAGATTTTCATATTTTTTAATTTATCTTATTATTTTGTTATACTATTATCAGACTCTAATTATCCTTACTGGAAATAATAATAATAATAATAATAATAATAATAATAATAATAATAATATTATTATTATTATTCAAAAAATATCTAAAATTTTACAATTAAGGTATATAAACTCTCAATAGTTAATGAGTTTAACTAATTAAATTAAAAAAATATGATAAATCAATAATATGCTTTATCGATAATATTTTTAAAGCTCATAATATGATTTACTTTTTGATAAATTATTATTTTATCGTATATAAATTTATTTAAGGGTCGGGCTACCTACTTGACTCAATTAGGTTTGGATTTGGGCTTTTAGGTTTTTGTCTTAGATTAACTCGACCCAGTCGAAACAATGATTTTAAATTAAAATAATATATATTTTATTTAAATTTAATTATAAAATATATAAATATTAATAAAAAAATCCTTTAATGTGATGAACAATAATTTTAGCTTAAATAGGCAAATTTGGACACGTTAAATAAGAGTCTAGGCTTGGCATTTGAAAAAAATTTAGGTCACAGCTCAGCTTAACCCATAAGTAAGTTTAATCATATATAAAATATAAATTAAATATTAAATATTTAATTAATTATATATAGTATTAATATTTAATATTTAATTCATTTTTGATATAGTATTATCTATTATAGCTTTCATATTTTTTAATTTATCTTATTATTTTATTATATTATTATCAAATTTTAATTACCATTATAAGTAATAATAATAATAATAGTAATAATAATAATAATTATAAAATAAGAATAATATTTAAAGAAGTATTTAAAATTTTACTACTAACATACATAAACTTTCAAAAGTTAATGAGTTTAACTAATAAAATTAAAGAAAACGTAATAAATGGATGATATACTTTATTGATAATATTTTCAAAGCTAATGATATAATTTATTTTTTAATAAATTAATATTTTATCATATATAAACCTGTTCAAGGGTCAGACTACACACCCGACCTAATTAGCATAGGCCCTGGTTCTCATATTAGACTAGCCCGACCTAGCTTAGAATAGTGAGTTTATATTAATATATTTTATTTAAATTTAATTATAAAAATATATAATATTAATAAAAAAATTTTTAATGTGATGAACAGTAATTCTGACTTTAATAAGCAAGTCTGGGCATATTAAATAAAAGTATAAGCTAGGGATTTAAAAAAAATTTGGAACGCGGCCTGGTCCAACCCATGAGCAAGTTTAATCATATTTAAAATATAAATTAAGTTTTTAATATTTAATTAAATTATTAAAAGAATATTAAAATAAAATTAATAATTAAAGTTTTTGATTTATTAAAAATTATTTAATTATAATTTCTTCATATTTATTTTTAGTATTAAATTTAGGTTCAGGTTGAGTCAGGCTCGAGTTCGGGTTCTTTCGAGTTTAGATCATTTCCGGTTTGAGTCATTTCGGGTTTAGGTCATTTCGGGTTTGGGCCATTTTAGGTTCGGGTTTTTTGAGTTCGAGCCATTGACTTTTTGGTTAAATCAAGTTTGGTTTAAGTCCGGGCTCAAGTTATTTAGGGTGAGTTTTCAGGTTTAGCTTCATTTTGCAACCTTTAGCAACTTGGATGTTTTAAGGGACCATCTTAAGAATGTCTGCTAATTCTAATTGCAACATACAGTTGACTTTCGTTCTTCCTTGAATTATCTTTTTCCATTTGTTATTTATATCCTTACAAATTATCAATTGAACTTTAAACATAATTAGTCTAAAAAGGATATGTCTAATTAGAAGAAGTCTAGCATGGGTCGTTGTGGAAGCTTCAGCACTTCTAGAGAGAATTATAAAACTGCCATGAGGGTTTAAGGGCAGTGATTCTAAGCCAATAGTTGTTGTTGAGTATTAGCTCTATCGAAAATGCCTTTTTTTTCTATGTTTCCCATAATATGTTGGAAAATTGGTTATATAAGGATTGGGCTTTTAGGATTTGAAGATCCAAAGTGAGGAGCCATTGATGTATCCAGACGTTTGTCATAACGTGGCTCAGATACAAATCCTAACAAGCCAAACTTAAAAGGTGGGTGTACTCTTTATTTCTATATATTTATATGTCATTATTATTTTTATTTCTAGGAGCTCTATCATTGTCATTTTTTCTTATTTTTAGGGACTAAGTCATCGAATTGAATTGCTCACTTGAGTTAACTTTAAATAATCATTATAAAATAATATTTTATTCTTCTAGGAGTCCCCACTAATCTATTCTGGCTAAGTGAGATTGATCACCGATCGAAGATTGTATTTTCAAGGTTACAAAACCCTTAAAAACAAACTTTGAGATCTGTGATAATACTAAAGATTGCGTGAAAGGGTCTGAGAGTTGGTTCTAATTATGAGTAAGGATCGATCCTTCTCATGATGCCTAGTAATCGATATCTTATAAATCCAATGTCAACTTAAGTATATTTTTATTGATATCAATATCCGTATTTAATTATATAATTCTCATATATCAAAACTAAAAATTTTATGAAATAAATTTATTATTCCATATAAAAAAGTTAGATTTTTAATATTTTTAAAAATCAAAATATCTTTTGTACCCTATTGAAGGACTAGAGGAACACGAAAGATTTTAAAAATTAAAATGTTTTGTGTATCCTATTGGAGAGCTAGAGGAATACTAGAAGTTTTATTTTTTTAAAATTTATAAAAAATGTTAATTTTCTCATTTTTAAACAGGATATCTCATTATTAAAATAATTCATAGAATCCCTCTTATATGTTGGGAGATATTCCATGTGTTACTTTAATTTAAAGATATTACCTGGATTTTAAAAAATTCTGATTTTATAAAAGATAACATTTGTCCTAAGACTTGGTTTTGACTACATGTATGAAACTAGACTCAAAGGACTCGGATTTGGTCGAAGAGACCAAAGTGTCTGTTAACGTACATTTGATATAAAAATAACCTAGTAATTTTAAAGGACTCGACTTTAATGCAAAATTACTAAAAACACGGGATATACCTTCGATATAAAAGCATCTTGATAACCCTAAAAGGTTTGATGTTTACTTTTGACATAGAAGTATCTCGGTAATCACATAAGACATTTTGAAAGCAAATTACTGAAATGTCCTTAAGGTATGCTTTCAACAGATAAGAATCCTAGTAACCTTAAAGGACTCAAAAAGTTCATAAAATGATGAATCTATCCTTATTATGTACTTTCAACGTATAAGTGTTCCAGTGATAAAAAAGGACTTGATTTTAGGGTAAATTACTAAAATAGCCTTAAAGTGTACTTTTGACATATAAGTATCTTGGTGATCATAAAGGACTCGAAAATAATATGAAATAACATTTATGCCCTCTATAAGTAATTTGGACAAAAACATGACCTAAAATGCAAAATTTGCTAATAGCTCCCAAAACTTTTCAAAATTGCATTTCTTACTACTAAAGAACCTGAAGAATATGAAAGGTTTTAATACATTTTACACCCCATTGAAAGACTTGAGGAATGCTAGAAATATTCTTAAAAAGTCAAAAATATCCTGTTTAGCTTAGAATGCAAGGTTTTCTTAAATGGTCCCTCAAATTTTCTAACCTTACAAAATAGTCTCTATATGAAATAAAACACAAAATCAAATACTAGCACATCTAGATAAATATGGAAAACATACCAAATACCATCAAAAGTATTCGGCCAAACACTCGTGGCCTTAGAACAATTTTTTCCCTTTCTACAAATAAGCCGCTAAACTTTTAAAAATTACAAAAAGGTCCTTAAAAGGTTAGAAATGCATCATATGCATCTAAACATGTTAAAAAATTGTGTAAAAAATAATTTTAAAGATACATAAGCATTCAACCAAGCATGGATGGCCTTTGAAAAAAATTTTAACTTTTACAATTTAATCCCTGCATGATTTAAAGATTACAGAACAACACCAAACATACCAAAATCAACATGAAACAAATACCAAAAATTACATAATAAATTTAGCCAAGCACTTATAGCCCTCAAACAATTTTTTGAATTTTTACAAATAGATCTCTAAATTTTCTAAGAAGACCTCAAAAGGGTTACAAATGCATGGGATAAATTTCAACATGTTAAAAATACACAAAACACATCCCTAAGGGTCTATGAAACTCATAGCCAAGCTTAGATGGCCTTGAAATAATTTTTTTGATTTTTGCAATTTAGTCTCTGAACTTTACATAATTACAAAATAGCCTAAAAACCATAATATCACAAAATCACCCATATTATTTTTGGCCAAGCATGAATATACCCTTTTGAGGCCTTCAAAATTTTGGAAAAATTACTTTTAGACCCTATAAATTTCAAATATTACAAAATAATCCAAAATACCATGAAATCAAGCATAAAAAATTATCCAAATGCCTTAACCATTTTTTGCTAGCATATATTTCATTAAAAAAATAAATTTTCCATCACATATTTTCATGAATATTAATATACGTACATGTCATAATTTTTACCAAGCTTGAAATGCTTAAAATCATGATAAATCATGAATATAATTCAACATGAAAAAATTAAGAAAAATAACACAAATATATACATGGAAATAACAATATTTCTTCCAACAAACACAAATAGTCATGATAAAAAATCAACTTATTGCTAATAAAGATTAAATAAAACAACAAAATCAAGAAACTTTATTCGTAGCCATCCTACTTGGCCTTTCAACATGGATTAAAATCCATGAGCTTAAGCATAATTTTGGCTCAATAAAAGGAAGAAAAACAAATGAAAGTAACAAAAACTAAAAATTTTGTATGTATTTTTATCTCAAAAGGCTTAAAAACTATAAGAAAAATTTTTTAGTTTTTCTTCTTTGAAAAAGCTAAAAGTCCCATTTTGAAACAACCTTCCCCTATTTATAAAGGAAAAAATTCGGCGAAGTTGGTGGAGAACTCACCTTGGCCAAATTGGTCCATGACATCATCACCTATAAGCTTTACCTAGAAAAAATCTAATTAGATAATATTTAACCTAATTATAAAATTTAATCTTAATTAAATTAATTCTCGTATAACGAAATTATCAAAATTTGAAATTAAAATAAATATGCATAAATTTATGAAAATGTAGGAATAAATAAAATTATAATTGCAAATTTTATGAAAAAGAATTGAAAAAATTGAAAAGAAAGGACTAACTTGTAAAAAAATTAAAAGTTATAAATTAATAAATTTAATCACATAAAAGGCCCAATTAAATATTCATATGAAAATTTTGTTTAAAAGAATTAATAAAAAATTTAGAGAGAGAAAAATTGTTGGGCTTTGTTTAAAATTCAAAATGGGCCTAATTGAGCCTTGTTGGAAAATAAATGGAATAATCACATATGGGCTTAGTGAGCTTGTAGAGAATGAAATGGGCTTGGTAGAAAATAAAAAATGGGCTTGAAATCTTATTCGGCTTCTTAAGAAATAATTGGGCTCGTTGGGCCCATTAGCAAAATTTGCTAATTCTAAGCTTATTAAGGAAATTTGGCTCAAAATAATAAAAATAAAAACAATAAAATTTTTTTATAAAAATTCGAAGTATTGAATTATACAAGCAATTTTTTAGAAGTCTTATGTGTAGGAAAAAAGATAACTAGAAATTCTAAACTCATAAAATTTTACGAGAAAAACTTTTATGAAAGAAAATTGTTATTTGAAAAAAAAAATGCTGAACTCATAAAATAAATTGAATTTTTAAAAACTGATTTAATATGAATTTAATGAAAATATTTTAAACTAAAAAAAATCTTACCAAAAAATTTACGGAGTAAAAAACTATATTTTGGAAACGAGAAAATTCTAAAAATAAATCTAACCTTAGAAAATAAGCTAAATTCAATACCTTGCTCAGAGCATTAATTGGTGGAAATAAAAAAGATAAAACTTGAATTTTGGAACAAGTTTTACAAAAAAAATTCACAAGTAAAAACTTGCAATGCAGTGAAAAATTTAAAATTACTTGATAAATTTGTCAATTTAACACCTTATGATATAAAATGTCAATACCTTGTTTTAATATTTTTTGATTTTTCAGAGTGCCTATCAACTTAAATATCGCATGGGTATCAATAAAAATACACAATAGCCAATTTTCCAAATTTTATGAAAAATTCCTAAGAATGGGAAATTTGACCCTAATAACATCCACAAAAAAAATTTTCAAAATTTCAAAATTTCAAAATTTCAAAAGAATAAATTTAAAAGCTAATTTTTTTATCTTCATATTCTTCTTTTTTGTTCGAGATTTGTTCTTTATGACCTTTGAAATGGTCAAATGATGATCTTTAACATTTAAAGAATGATAAATGCCTCTCACTAAATCCCACATGTGTAGATTTAAAGGGAATTAGATTCAAAAATTATTTTTGAATCTTGTAAGTTATAGGCCATTTAGTATTCTTAATACTGTTGCAAGTTGTACTTTTGAGAATAATATAACCATATCATAGAATAACTTCTATGATTATTGATTTACTCAATGAAGACTGAATCTAAGCTTGGCATCGTATGTCAGCAATCATCCTTAATTGGCATGTAAATGCTAAAATAAACATCTTATGTTTATGAATAAATCAAAATTATGTTTCAAAAACATTAATCAAGAAGGCAAGCTTTGATGAACATCAATAAGGTTGCCATTGGCTATGACCCATCTTCACTACTCTTTTCATTTGGACCTTACAATATGTTATACATATTTAAGCACCAATTTCTAGGTATCATATACCAAGAGAAGTAAATTAATCTCAGTGTATATCTAATATTTAAACTTCCGTAAGTTTCCTAATTTTGATCATATCAAAATTTTCCTTGCAATATTTACTCTATTAATCTGGTTCACCACTATGTTAGCATATTGCCTTATCATCTCCTTTGTTGTTCTTCAAAAAAAGTATATGGATAATGCATGGATCATGATCCATCTAAAGTCCTTAAGCCTTGAAGTACATTTAATCATAAGAGGCCCCATTATGCTACCTACCAACATCCTGCTTGAGAATAATTATAGATTAGATAAGGCAAGCCTCTCATTATGATTGGCCTTATAAAACAATTTTTTAAGGTTTTAGGTGATTTCATGAGCTTAAAGAGTGACTTGTTCCTTTAGGAGCTTAGGCATCATACTAGCCCTCATTATAATGTGGTTTGACGAAGGTCATCGATATGAACTTCATAGAGTGCCCCTGACCTAAAGGGAAATTCTTGGATATGCCATTCAATGTGAGCCTAGTCCATGGAATCTGGCCTATTAAGCTTATTAGCATCACATATGCTACTTAGCGATAGTTTATTAGTGTTGCTATATTTATATCCGTTATGAACAAAAAATTTTACAATTAATAATTTGCAATTTCAATCATTGAGTAAAGTTTTAGAACTTTAATGATTGTCCTTATTATTTTATTGAGATTATAGCCGTTCACTATAATATAAGAAGTTCAACGTTTGGATCTTTTTAATGAGCTAGGTATCCCTTTCATCCTTCCATGACCTTAAAGATAGCCCAGTAAACTGTGAAAGAACTTCTTAAGTAGGTATCATAGCTTACTAGTTACATCTCTATGCAACTCATTGATCTGATAGATGGTAACTCTTATATAAATACAGCATATGTATTTACCTAACCACTGCCTCTATTGGCATGGGGTCAAGTTTGAAAGCATTGAGGCAACACGACGTCAGTTGAGTAAGAGCCATTATTCATAACTTAAGCAACTCAGATGATAGGGACCATAGAGATAGGCCAACAAGTCTTTTATGGTCAAAACTAGGGTATCTTGTTATAAGTAATGGAAGTCATATGATTATTCTTAGGGATGGAATAATAGAAGGTATCTGATCATGCTTAGGCATGGACTCAATAGTTTATGAGGGATTTTTATCGTTTATATTAGTTCTTATTGCTTTTTTGGATTAGCATGCGTAGTATTTACTTAATCATATATCACATCTAAATTAAAAATAAATCTACCACATGCAATCTACTAGGATGATTATGGTCATTATCTATCTAGTTTCCTTGAGCTATTAGGAAACTAGTTGGTCAAATTCCTAGGGATGTTAAGCAAGGTCTTTATTAGTCTTCATGATGATCTCTTTGGTCCTTTTTTCTTGTTGTCATCTTCTTTATATCTTGGATTTACATAAATTCTAATCTTAACCTAAATCTAAACCTATAAGTCCTAATGTAACAGTTAAATATTTTTGTAAGAAATCTCGAGTTACATTAGAAGGGAGTTAGGTGAGAAGAGAATATACAACTAGAATTAAAATAGAAGGTAGGGTATTTATAAAATAAATAACAAAGGAAAAATTCAACTATCTACAGCCCGTATGTACTAAGGTTTGGTCTATATTCATCCCTAAGATAACATAATCATTTATAAGCATGAAACAAAACAGGCATAGCCAATATCACTTGATGATCTTGTGTGTCATTTGCATAAACCTCATCAAACAATTTGAGATGATTTATCAAATTATTTAGCAATATCAGTTCTTTAATTAAAACATTTTTAACTAAATTCCTAACTTTTAGGAAACTTGTCTTAAAATTGTTCATTACCTAACTTTTAAGTTGTTTGTCTTAACTAAGGCATTATCTAAATTTTATATAGTTTTGTCTTAATTTGGATAAACCATTATGCATCTCATATTTTCCAAACCATTTGGCAAACTTATCTTCAAAAAAAAAAAATTTTTTTAAGACATATAATTGGACATCACCTAACTTTTATGTTGTTTGTTAGGACATGATCTAACTTTCAGATAACTTTGTCTTAATTTAGACAAACTATTTAACATGTAATAATTCCTAAACTATTTAGGAAACTTGCTTTCAAAATTTTTTGAAGTCTTAGTAATTGATCCATATTTAATTTAATCAAGAAAACAATTTTTTTACATAATTAACATTTATTCTAATCACATTAAAACAAATCCTATTAGGATTAATCATTTAAATTAAATATATGTTTGATTAAACAATTTAATTGAATTTTAATTCCATGCTTATTATATTATCCAATTCATATCTTAGATAATGTAAGAAAATTAATCCAATTAGATGATTGGGTGTTTGATAATAAGCCAGAGTTTTAATGGATCACAACCTCTCAAAGAGGTAAATTATGCCAACTTTGCTAAATTTTAGCAATTTTTTTTTAACTTTGGATTATCTTGATTTGATCATATTAGACTTTAAATTTCAAGAAAATCTAAGTTAAATGAAGCCTACTCTAAGTAAAAGAAGGTGGCGCAACATCTAGAGGAGTCCTAATCGAACTAGGAGTTTACTCTATACGTGGCTATCTAGCCATCGTAATTCAACTCAAACACAGTTATCTTTCTCCCACTAAACCTTTGAAATATAGCAAATTTGTAACAACATTGCACTACCATGGATGCCGCACCAAGGTCACAAGAACAAAGATAAGGTAGTGCAATCAACATATGCAACTAGTACACTTGAGATGGCCCAGAATAGAAATGTTTTTAACTTTTATTTGAACCTAAATTTTTCAAAAAGTATTATGAATATTTCATGACACGTTCAAGGTGAAAAATAAGGAAAAAGTCAAACTACCAGCAGCGAAAAATTTTAGCACCATCAAAACATTGAAATAGAGCCATCTTAGCAACAAAAGTTGATAGTTGACTCAAATATCAATTTAATTGGAAAAAAAACATATTGTAAACTAATTATATTGATAATAAACATGGATTAACATGCAAAAAAACTAAAAGTAAAAAATAATTTCTTTAATTTTTAATACAAGAAATGGATCAAAATGGCATCAAAACAACCCAAAAAGCTTAAGACATGTTAGGATTTTAATTTAAATTAATTATTTAAACATTTGAAACATGACTAAAGCCAAAAATTACATGCTTTCTAGATTTAAAAAATCAATTCAATTAATTTTTTATGATTTTTTAAAAATTTTACAAAAATTGAAAATCACCAAATCAACACATAAATCAATCAGATTGATTATCACCAAAAATTAGCATGCTAGACCGTTTGTAATCCATAAACCTTAGGCTTAGGTACCACTAAAAGAAACTCCAGGTTCGTGCATATTGATATAGGCATAAAAATTTAATCAGAATTAATCATACACTATGGAATTAAACAAAGAAACATTTAGATTCCCTCAAGATCTTAGGAAGATATATATGTGATCTTATTGCAATTTAAAATATATATCTAATTAAAAACATACCTACTTAGCAAGTCATAACTTTAAACTTGTCTATCTATAGACGAACAAAACATGGGTTGATTACTATAATCTTTTGTTGAGGCCAAAAGTAGTCTAAGTTTTTTTGCCCCTAATGGTGATCCACATAGATGCCCATTAGAGCCTTCATGAGGTCCGGTGGTTCCTGATGCTAGCCAAAAGGCTTTTCAAACCTCAACCAAAAGATATATAGTGAATAGGTTCAGTTTTGAATTGATATGAGAACAACACTGTCACTCACTATGCCAGGAGGAAGAAAAAAACAATTTTGTAAGGAAGTAACTATTTTATACAAATACTAGTAAACAAATCCAAAAATCATAATTTTGTTATTCTGATTGATTCTTTTAGGGTAGAAAAATTATTTTCTATCTTTCTTTGTGATCAAAAATAGTTTTTACTCACCTAGAATGCAAATCAACATAATCAAGCTTAGAGAAGCAAGTTTTTTGGGATTTAACAAGTTTCACAACTTTTATGAAAAATTAATCTTTTAATCCTGGAAAGCTATTTTTCTACCTTCATTGTATTAAGAACAATTCAAGAACACTTAGAAAAAGCATGAAGACATAAAAAAAGCTTAGGGAAAGGAATATTGAGCCACACCCCCTCAGGGAAGTCTAGAGTTGGCACTTAGGGCTTTTCTATCCTCTTTTATAGGCAAAAGCCTTAATAATTATTTAAATGCACCTTGGGCTAGGTTAGGCTTAAGTAATAAGCCAACCTAAGCCATCCTCAAGGTTGGTGCTATTTTCGATGGTGTCTAGGAGCCTAATTAAAACTATTTTAATTAGCTTATCCTAGATTAGGCATTAGTATTAACTTATTAATATTTTAGCCCAATAGCATAACAAAGATAGCTACTCCATGTGCCTGGCTCATTAGCAAACCCTAGTTAGAGTATTTAACAACTAAACTCTATTGACTTGATGATTAGTTATTTTAGCCTAACTTCTTAATTTACATGTCAAATAATTTAATTCATAATTAAAATTTCTAACCTAAGTAAAATAATTTTTTACTTTTGTAAATAATATTAAATAATTAGCTAAATAATTATCAACTACTTATTTAATTTTCCAAATACAATTATTTGGCTTCCTTTAATATTATCCCTAAAACTATGTCTACAAATAGACAATCTACAAATAGACATAATCTTGATAAGACTTTCTTATATTTATTGCCATAATAAGACATATCTAATTAGATTTCATAAAGCTAATTATGTTTCAAATTATTCTTAATTGAACTTATTCAATTAAGTCCTCCTCATTATACCTTTTATTTACTTAAGTCATATTTGATTAAATCTCAGTTTTAATCTAATAGATCATCTGATTATGTGTGGCTCATTAGACTTCCATCATAATGGCCAGAAATATAATTACCTACTTAAGTGTATTTATATTTGTAAACCAAGATTGGCTTCTAGCGAGGCATTGTAGCCACCCAATATGTAGGAAGAATCAATATGACATACTATGAAACCTTTTAGTAACCAGCCTCTAAGTGTGCTTTAGTCATTTCACTAGATATCTTGGAAAGACCATGAGCCTAGTGCAATGTCGACTTATGTATCAATCTACATTAGTTCTTGCAGCTTTAAGCTAACCTCATGAATTTAGAGAAATAATTTCTCCTAAATTCATCATGTGTTGGCCAATGACTTTATCAAGTTAACTAAAGCCAAGAACAGATGAGATATATCTCTAATATCACTTGAACTGATGAATCCTTTTTAGTTCATGCATCCATCTTGGTATGGTTCATTTCATGCCTAAAACCACCTTGGCATAAACATTCGTCCATTGTGGACCTGTTCATGATGAATCAAATCATGATACTCTTCATCAAGATGACCTGGTATCAAAGTTTGAGGACTAATATACACTATTGGTACATGAGAACATATCCTATAAACAGTTAAGTACTTATCAAAATGGAGTTGTCATATAGGCCATGTTTTTTTCCACAAAAAAGCACCCATATGCTATCCCCAAGTGTCTCTATACTTTAACTTCTATGAGGTCAAAGAGTTGCATCATCAAATGCATAGAGGCTTAGCATATGCTAGTCTTTGCGTATTGTTAATGCCTTGTCTTAACAATACGATGACTAGAAATATTTTTAAAAACATGGCTTTTTATGTATACAGATTTTATTGTCGCAACTCATTACTAACTTTGCAAGGCCATTGTGTTTCATGGGCTTCATCTAATTCATTTATGCATAAGTGTCAATCATGCCGCTAAAATAAAGGAAAACCTTGAATCACTAACTAAAGTGATTGGTTCGCATTATTAACTATCATATGCCTCATCGAATTTGATTTGCTCTAGGGCATATGCCAACAATCATATGCAACTTTTGAATAAGTTATGAATTTTTCTTTGTTTACTGCTCAGAACACTTGTGCTCGGTGATCGAAACATATGACATCCCTTTTTTGGCTCATCGAATGATTTTTTTTTTTAAATTTTTAAATATTTTTAGGTTGAAATACATCAAATGAACTTTCCAAAAGTACATAATTCATGACTTTCCAAGTTGGATTTAATCCATAGCAAATTTTTACTATCCATTTTGTGAGTTCCTTTCACATTATAACTAGAATAGACAATGTTAGGTTTTTTAACGACCAATTTTTTTTGGTATTTCTTGATATTGTATGCCTAATTCCAAGTTCTTTTGGGTATTAACTAAATTGTTTTTCTCTAACTGTGTAGTAGCATCACTCTGTTTTTCACTAAAGCATTTAGATGCCTTAATTATTTATGGCAAGCCCATGAGGTATAGCCGATTTCTAAGGCATTTGGATGCATTAGGATGCTGTCAAAGTCACCTTCTTTTAGGTTTATGCCCTAAGTACATTCATAATTCAACTTTATCTCCATTTTGATTCAGTTATTCCTCCAAGTACTGAGACTACAATGAGGTGCATTCGAATGAGGTCCTATTTTATTTATTTGTTGAATTAATTATTGATTGTTTGATTGATTGAATTTACTCACTTTACCATTTGTGATTAAATCGTCATTGCTGTGATTAAATATCCCATTTTATTTAGAAAATAAGGAAATATTATTTTTAGTTGAAATCATTTTTAGGTTTTTTGTTATACTAATAGGGAAGATTCCAAAAATCAATTTTATTCAGAAATATCCTTTTTAAATTAATTAATCGAGAATTATTTTTCAAAATGAAAACTCTTATGATTAGCCAAGCAATTATAAATTATAAGAAATTTTGTTATTATTAAAATTAAAAAATTTTTCAGTAAAAATCATTTTCCTTACTTATTGAAATGTTTATTAATTCTATACTAAAGGGTTTTTCATATTCTTCATCATGATAAATTGGCATCTGTTGTTATGTCATGACACATCCTTGTTTTTTTACATAAAGTAAAGCAATAGTATCAGATTGAGGCTTTTCTTGAGCCGTTTCTCATTCCATTAAAAAATATGTCATCATTAGTACCTAATTTGACAGTATCCATTTTCAAAAAAAATAAAACCTTGAAAATAATTTTAAACTTAATAAAAACCTATGCTCTATTAAACTTCATGGAATATAGGGAATTTTGAATTTAAAAAATCTAAATCAATTATTTGCAATTCATTTTAGTGTTTTGGTGTTTATACCAAAATTTTAAATCAAGAAACCTAAACTTAAGATAATATATAGCTAAATGCTCTGATTTTAGGGCGTTGTGGGGATATTAATCCTTTTGCATTTGTAATTGAATCCAAAATCCAACTTTTACTCTAATTTTCAACATAGACTTTAAAATCAATCATTTTAAAATATATTTGCAAAATTTAAGAAGGATAGCTTTTAATAGGTGTCCAATCACACCTAGCCCAAAAAGATCAATGGCAACTTCAATTCCTCAATTATTTTTTAATAACCATATGAACAAGTTGGACAAGTGATTCATTCTAACAACTGAACCCTACTCCAACAAATGAGCAAGTCTAAGTCTATATGCTTGGATTCACATTTTGACTCATCACAATAGGGATTTTTTTACTTCAATGGCTACATTAGAAACGAAAAGATTAATGAATAGCTTTCTATGCTCAACATGCTATCCTTGAATGAAGAACAAAATGTGCTCCTTAACAAGCATTTCTCTCCAGATGATATTAAAGAAGCTGCCTTCCAAATTAGCCTATTAAAAACACCAAGTATAAATGGAAAACCAATACTTTTACCAATAGTACTAGGATATATTTGGTCCTTTCACTACTAAATCTTTATCTCTTTCCTTAACTCAGCATTTTTGCTGAAAGAATTGAACAAAACACTCATCACCTTAATCCCTAAAGGAAAATGTTTGAAAAAATTATATGATTTTAGACCCATCAGTTTTTGCAACATGGCCTACAAAATCATTGCCAAAGCCATGGTCCGCAAACTCAAACCAATCATAAAAGATACCCATTGACCATATTAGAGTGTTTTCTTCAAAGGAAGACTTATCCTTGATAACATCACTTAGGTAGGGAACTTCTAAACATAATTTAAAAAATAAAAAAATGAAGGAAAACTTGCATGCATTGAAACTTGATATGAATAAAGCATATGATAAGATAATCTAGACCATTATTCTAGCTGTTTTGGAATCTATGGCTTTTAGTCAATGATGGACATATCTCATTAGACAGTGCATCAGTACAACTAACTTTCAGGTCCTTATAAATGATGATACCTCATAACTATTTAAACCTTCACAAGGCCAAAAATAAAGAGATCCACGTTCCTTATCTTTTTATTCTTTAATATTCTTTCTCTTATGCTTAAAAAAATTGAAGAAAAAGGAAAAATTCAAGGCATTCATTTTAATAGTAATGGACCCTTTATTAGCCATGACTTTTTCATTGATGATTGTTACTTCTTCTTTAAGGTCAACGTCAATCTTGTAGAGCCATCAAATTAATACTCAAAAATTGTTGTAGCTTATTAGGGCAATTGATTAATGGAAAAATATGAACTATTCCTAAGCCTATCATGCAAAAAAAAAAAAAAGAAGCTATAAGATGGTTCAATAGCATCAAACATGCATCACTCACAACCAAAACATGGGAAATAACTTGATGTCGTAACATATCCCTGACAGTAGGAAACGTGCTTAATAAGAAAATAATCCTTAGGATTTTATGGTTTGATTAGGTGAAAGAAAAGTGTTTCTCATTATTTGGGATGGAAAAAGTCATCAGATGAATTACTTATCCGACTAACCTTTAACGGCCACCATAAGTGGCCAAAGATTTAGAGTCATTATCGACCATTTGGGCTAGGTATGATCGAACACCTATTAAAACCAGTATCTCGAGTTACAAAATTCAAAGATTCAATTTTATGGTTTACATGTTTCCAGAGTTTATTAAAAAGGTCTAAGAGTCAGTTATGCATGGGGAAAGATTAGCACACTACGATACCCTAAATAGGTAGCATCTAGCTGTAAGTTATCTTCGTCTTGGTTTACTTGGTTTTTAAATAGTTATTATTCATGTATAATCCCCTTTTATAATGCTTTTTTGAAATAAAAAATTTGGATTTTTCATAATAAATTTGGATCTCTCTATGTAACTCAGAAAGATAGAGAAGTAGAAAGGTTTTAATAAAATAATTTTTGGATTTAAATTTGAAAAGGATTTGCCATGCCAAGCACTAAAGGTATATCGATATAGAATATTGCCTTAGGTTTACTTGAAAATTTGATTTTAACATCATTAAAAGAAGCATGTTAATAAGACATAAATAAATATTACATGGAAAATAAAGCACATCAAAATAACAAATAAGGACGATTAAAATATATATCATAATTGTTGGTTATATGAAAATAACCCACTTAACAATTTTGAAATGTGTTTCAACTTATTGGTCGCTTCAAGCACAGAAAACTAGGGTTTTGATTAAAAAAATCTAGGGTGACTTGAGGGAGAAAAAATATATCTTTTAGTAAAGTTATGAAAAAAGAAGTTGAAGCACCCCCGTAAATGAAAATTTAGTAATTTTGGGAAATTGAAACATTTTTGGATATTTTTGATAAAGATGTAGATTTTAAATTAAAATTGATAATTTGAATAAAAAGACAAAAATAATTTTTTGAGTGTTTAGGTCTTTGATCCAAGCCTAGTGGACTCGTATGTGACTTAAAATTCATTAGGAAATCAATCAACCTCATTCTGAGGCATCTAAATACCTTGGAAAGGGAATTTTGAGAAATTAATTAATTTTAATTAATACTAAAAATCGGAGATAGCATCGCACCATTCGCCTTTCTAAATTTATTTCAAACTCATTTGAAGGTCTTAGGTGGCAAATGAGATAATGCTGGAAAGGTAACTCAACAAAGATTAGTATTAAAAATATTTGAAAAATCCTCAAAAATTGCCTTCTAGATGATAATAATTTTTGAAGTCTTACTTATTTAAGCATTGATAGCATATATAGGGAAAATGGTGCAGCAAACTTGGAAAAATAGTCCCAGGCTCATTCAAAATCATTAAATGACAAATGAGACCTTTTCAAAAAGGAAATTTCATATAGTCTTTAGAAAAAATATTTAAAAATTCAAAAAAAAAATCATCTTGTAGGCCAAAATGGACCAAATAGAATATTGATTGCTGATTTCAAAGGTTCTGGATAGCAAAGATTTGAAAAATCATATCTCCCTCATTCGAGCACCTGGCAGGCAAACAAGATACCTTAGAAAGATAATTTAATGCCATTTGTGGGAAAATATAAAACAAGTTCATAAAATTTTTTAGGGTTTAAAATAACATTTAAAGTTAGGGTCATAATGCTACTAGTGTCGAAATAGGGGAGTTTTTAAATATTGCTATCCTAGTCAAGTATTGAGACTCGGATATGCGAACATCCATCATTAAAGGTCTTTAGTAGTTGAGTTACAAGCCTATTCAAAATTTTAGAGAGTGTGCTGGTGAACTGTCCATCATCCATGCTATTTAATTAAACTAAGTCTTGCAATAAGACCTTTCAACAAACATGTTAAGTTAAAGTCCTTTTAAGCAGTAAAACAAGCTAGAAAATTCAAATTTATTTTGCCTAGTTAGGCCGTGGATCTAAAAATATGAGCTTAATTTTTTTCACAAGATTAATAAGTTAATAGGTTGGAAACATTAAACTAAGATTTTATCCAATTCATTAGAATAAATGCTATCTTAACTTGGGGATTTAACTTTAGGCAGAAAACACTCAAGCAACGAGAGACATTTAACCAAACATATAATGAACTAGCATGGTAAAAACGTCTCATATCAGCAACCATCACAAATAATAGCAATTTTCATCATTGCAACAAATAAACCATGATCAAGAACATTAAATGCATAAATGTCATTAAAGCATGTTAAGATGAAATTATAGCATCAAAATACATGACAAAACATGGAGTTAAACATGGAAAATAAAGGAGACAATGGTTGTTTAATGTTAGCAAGGAAAAATATCATTTTTAATCATCCAAACAACATCAAGTCATCGTAAAAAATGTCAAGAACATTAATGTCATCGAAAACAAGGCCTCAAAATGCATGAATATCTTGCTAGTGTCATGGTTTCATAAATATAGCTGACTAAGATGAGATGTTGAAAAGAATGAACGAAAAAAAATAAAGAGTGGATAAGAATATACCAAGAAGCTTTAAAACCTTGCCTTTATTTTTGCTATAAAAAATAAATCTCAAAGCTTTCAATAGATCTTCTCTCACTTCCTTCCCTTTCTATGCTATAAATTAGCAAGAAGAAAGTATCAAGAATGAGCTTTAAGGTTGTGCTTAGTAATGGAGGGGGTTTTGGAAGGGGAAAATAATTGAAAATGGGAGTTTTTGATGAGCTTTTCTTGGGCTATAGAGGGAGCTATAGGGATGGAGTTTTTTTGGCTAAAAAGAGCATGTGAGAAGTGAATGGAAGCTGAGCATGAAATATTCCTTTTATAGAGGGAATTTTCAATCTTCAAGAAAACCTTGTAAAATAGGGCGTTTAGACTTTTTTCTTGTACAATATGATGAGTCATTGCACCAAGGGCCAAGCTTACAATATTTTATTGGCTAATGTACTACTTTTGCAACCAAAGAAAGCCATGCATGGGCTGACCAAATAAGTAATCTCAGCCTTGCCTTTTATTAATACACATTTTCTTATAAAATGCCCCTTATTTTCAATCATAACGGATCCTTAAATATTATATCGATCAAATTCTAAGGCCCGAAGTAATTTTTGATGAAGCTTGGTATAAATTTATATGATCTTTGGAGCAAATTCAACCAAATTTGTATTTTAGAATACTATAGGGTAAGGAAAAAAAGGCACGAGTCAGGCAAAAATAGCCTAAATATATCGATACAATAGGGTAGTGTATCGATCCATTGGCCATTTTTGGGTGAATGTATCGATACATCACTTATGTGTCAATATATTTAGGTATAAAAATTCTATTTTAGGTACTACCTAGCTTTCTATTGATACAAGCACTTCAGGTATCAATACAATATTTTCTCTTGCAAAGTTAGTATGGCAACCATTGTATCAATACACCAAGGTCATATACTGATACTTACAACTAAAAATGTGGATTTTGCTTACCTTTGGTTATTCAAACACCTTACTTTGGCCAAGAATGATAAGAAATAGATTTGCATTTACTTGTTTGGGTTGTTGATGCCTTGAAATGCTTGTCTATAGGCTCAGATAAAATTAGTGTCTATACTTGAATTGATTTTGGCAAGGTGAAATCTAAAAGAGAATTCTTCCATCCGCTTTTGGACAAAATCCAAAGAAATTAACAAACTAGAAAGCACTTTACCTTTCTCAAGCAAGTAGGCTTACTTAGATAAAATCCACTTTAAGTGTTATCCTCATTTATCTGATCTCTTGTTTCATTGGCTCTAAATATATCTACAAAAAAATTGATCAAACTATTAGAAATTTTTAGTGAGGAAATAGCAAAGGGGAAAAATGTCATCTTAAAAATTGTAACTACTTGTGCATGCGCATAAAAAAAGGATACAGGTTGTAGATAAATAGAGATTATGAATAAAAGAACTTTTAGGGAAGCAAGCATGGAGAAATTCTCAACAACTATAACAAATTAGTCCTAAACCTTCTAAAAGGAAAATATTGACAAAAATAATCCTTTGAAAATGTTTAACCCACACTAGGGGATTGTTGGATATGGAAAAGCATCCTTATAGAAAGGGATGTTTACCTTAAAGTATTGATGAACAGGTTGAGTAGAGATCAAACATTAATCAAGAATGGAAATGTCATGATCAATATTTTTTAAAAATGTTAACAATCCCACATCGGAGAGACATGGCACCTACACATGACACATGCACTTTTCAAAGCTAGGGACAAATCATTCATGACATAACCTTTTCCTTATTTTGAGAGGATGGCAAACTTGTTTGGAAGCATAGCTTTAAAGAGGAATTCATGGTTAAATTTGTATATTGGGTGATCTGGTAAAAAGAACCTAATATGATTCTGTGCATCAAGCTAATCCTTGGGGAAGCTATGGTCTTTAAAAGTGCCTGTCAAAATAATCCTCTTTGTATGGAAATCTATCATACTTGCCTCTAGTCTGTAGCGAACTCCTAAAACTCAGCTATAAATTTGTGCCCTTTTGTAATCTAGAGGAGGAAACTCTTGGACACCTTTTTGTATAATGCCAACTAGCAAGAGCTGAATGGTTTGCATCAAATCTAAGTCTCCCATAGATTTCTCCCTAATACTCAATGTTGTAGACACTTAATTTTGCCCTGACCTTTTTCCCTAACAGTCTTAAAATATCCAAGATAAAAAATTAGGTACTTGTCCCGGTAGAGGTAGACCCTTTCAACGAGGATTAAACATTTTCAAGACTTCTTCAGTCATACATAAATGGCCACATGTGCATCTGATAGAAAAATCATCATTTCTAGAGTCGTAGGGAACAAATTTCAAATAAAAAAGACGAATATCAAGATAAAAAATTAGCATTTAAATTTATTCTTTTCATATTTTAAAATTTTGTAAGTGTTATCACATTTATTTTCAATTATTAAGAATTTTTTGAGAATATTTTGTAAAATTTGAAAAGTTGACATTGTATATTTTTACCAATACTCGTGTAGTATTTATGCTGACATGCATTTTGAAAAATAAAAAAATATTCAAGAAAAAAATTCATATTGACATTTTATACGATAAGGTGTCAAATTGACAAATTTATCAATTAATTTTAAAATTTTCACTACACCATGAGTTTCTGCTCATGAATTTTTTCAATGAATCTTGCTCTAAAATTTAAGTTTTTATCTTTATTATTTCCGCCAATCAATGCTTTGAGCAAGGTATTAAATTCAACTCATTTCTTTGATGTTAGATTTACTTATGGAATTTTCTTATTTCTAAAATACATATTCTTTTACTCTGTAAATTTTTCAATATGATTTTTCTGATCTTATAATTTTTAAAATTCTTTAAATATTTTCATTAAATCTATATCAAATCTGTTTTTAAAAAATTTAATTTATTTTATGGGTTTAGCATTTTTTTCAGGTAACAATTTTCATCCATAAAGGTTTTTCTCGTAAAATTTTATAAGTTTAAAATTTCTAATAATCTTTTTTCTACACATAAGACTTCCAAAAATTTTCTTGTATACTTCTATGATTGGAATTTTTAGAAGAAAATTTTACTATTTTATTTTTATTATATTAGGCCAAATTTCCTAAATAGGCTTAAAATTGGCAAATTTTGTTATTTATTTCTCAACAAGCCCAATAACATTTTCGAGCCCATTTTTAATTTTCTACCAACTCATTTCATTCTCTACAAGCTCAATAAGCCCATTAGTGACTATCCCATTTATTTTCCAATACGGCTTAAGTAGGCGTATTTTGATTTTTCAACAGAGCACAATGATTATTCTCTCTATAAAATTTTTATCAAATCTTTTAAATTCAAAATTTTCATATGAATATTTAATTAGGCCTTTTACGTGATTAAATTTATAATTAAATTTGTTAATTTATAATTTATAATTTCTTACAATTTAGTCCTTTCTCTCTATTTTCTACTTTTTTCATAAAATTTGTTGATTATAATTTTATTTATTCCTACATTTTCATAAATTTATGTATGTTTATTTTAATTTCAAAATTTGATAATTCAGTTATACGGGAACTAATTTCATCAGATTAAATTTTATCATTAATTTAAATATTATCTAAATTACATTTTTTGGGTAAAGCTTCTAGATGATGATGTCATGAATGATGAAATATGCACAATAACAAAAATCATTAATTAAAATATTATAAAAAAGAAAAATCTAAAAAAAAGATAAAAAGTAAAATAATAAATAATAAAAAGAAAAATCTAGGAAAATCCTAGAAGACCAATTTGAGTAATGTGATTTCTCCACCACCTTGGCCGAATTCGTTCCCCTATAAATATAGGAAGGCTTTTTCAAAAAAGTTCTTTTAGCTTTTCCATAGAAAAAACACTAAAAAATTTTTCCTGAATTTTTCAAGCCTTTTAAGGCAAAAATATTTACAAAATTTTTAGTATTTGTTACTTTCATTTGTTTTTCTTCCTTTTAGTGAGCAAAAATCATGCCTATGCTTATGGATTTTAATCAATGTTGAAAGGCCAAGTATAATGGCTACGAATAAAGTTTTTTGATTCTGTTGTTTTATTTAATTTTTATTAGTAATAATTATCATGATAATTCATGTTTTTTGGTAAAAATATTTGTTTCTTTCATGTATATATTTTTATTTTATTTTTCTTAATATTTTCTTGTTGATATATTCATTATTTATCATGATTGTACACATTATGAAGCTTGGTAAAAATTATGACATGTATGTATATATATTAATATTCATGTAAATATGTGATGGAAAAATTTATTTTTTGCTAAAATATATGCTAGCCGAAAATGGTTAAGGCTTTTGGATAATTTTTTTTATGCCTGATTTCATGGCATTTTGGATTATTTTGTAATATTTGAAACTTGTAGGGGTCAAAAAATAATTTTTTCAAAAATTTTGAATGTCTTATAAGGGTATTTCCATGCTTGGCCAAAAATAATAAGGGTGATTTTGTGATATTTTAATTTTCTAGGCTATTTTGTAATTACGCAAAGTTTATAGACTAAATAGTAAAAATGAAAAAAAACTTATTTCAAGGCCATCCAATCCTGGCTGAGAGTTTCATAGACCCTTGGAAATGTGTTTTGTATATTTTTAGCATGTTAAAATACATTTCATGCATTTGTAACCTTTTTAGGTCGTTTTGTTAATTTTAAAAAATTTAGAGGCCTATTAGTAAAAATTAAAAAAATTGTTTTGGGGCTATAAGTGTTTGGCTAAATTGATTATGCAATTTTTGGTATATGTTTCATGTTGATTTTGATATATTTAGTGTTGTTTTCTAGCCTTTAAATTATGCAAGGACCAAATTGTAAATAGTGAAAAATTTTCCAAAGGCCATCCATGCTTGGCCTAATGCTCTATGCACCTTTAGGAGTGCTTTTCACACATTGTTTTAAACATGTTTAGGTGCATATCATGCATTTTAAATCTTTTAGGAACTTTTTTTTTTTAAAATTTTGAAGGTTTAATGACTTATTTGCAAAAAAGTAAAAAATTTGCTCAAAGGATAAGGGTGTTTGGCTGAATACTTTTGATGATATTTGGTACATTTTTCATATTTATTTTGATGCATTGGTATTTGATTTTGTGTTTTATTTCATATAAGGACTATTTTGTAAAGTTAAAAAATTTTAAGGATAATTTAGGAAAACCTTGCATTCTAGGGTTAATGGGATATTTTTGACATTTTAGGAATATTTTTAGCGTTCCTCGAGTCCTCTAGTGTGGTGTAGAGAATATTAAAACCTTTTATATTCTTCTAGTTCTTTGGTGGGGTACGAAATTCAATTTTGAAAAGTTTAAAGACCTATTAGAAATTTTTGCATTTTAAGTCATTTTTTATGTCTAAGTTGCCCATAGAAGGTATAATTGTCACTTCATATGATTTTTGAGTTTTTCATGATCATCGAGATACTTAAATGTCAAAGGTGCAACTTAGGGGTATTTTAATAACTTAACATAGAACTGAATCCTTTATGATTAGCAAGATACTTTATGTCGAGGATGCATAATGGGGATAGATTTGTCATTTTATGAAGTTATCGAGTCCTTTAGGTTACCAGGATACTTATATGCCAAAGATAGACCTTAAGTACATTTTAGTAATTTGCTTTAGAACCAAGTCCTATATGATCACCAGGATACTTTTATGTCAAAGGTGCGCAGTAGGAATAGGTTTGTACTGTTAAGATAACATCAAATTTTTTAGGGTTATCAAGATACTTTTATGTCGAAGGAATACCTTAGGGACATTTTTAGTAATTTTGCATAAGTGGAGTCCCTCAAGGTTGCTAGGATACTTTTACGTTAAAGGTACTTTAAGGGACATTTTTGTCTCTTTGACCAAATCTGAGTCCTTGGAGTTTAATTTCATACACGTTATCGAAACCAAGTCCTAGGACAAATGTTATTATTTTTTATAAAATCAAAAATTTTTAAAATCAAGACAATGTCTCTGAATTAAAATCATACGTGGAATTTCTCCCACCATATATGAGGGATTCTAAAAAATATTTTAATAACGAGATATCTTTTTTAAAAATAAAAAAATCAATTTTTTTATGAATTTGGAAAAATAAACCTTTTGTATTCCTCTAACTCTCCAATAGGTGCAAAAGATATTTTGATTTTTAAAACTTTTCATATTCGTTTGGCTCTCTTATAGGGTATGAAAGAGAATGATAAAACCTTTCATATTCTTTTGGTCTTCGGATAGGGTATATTAAAAATTATTTTCTCATATGGAAATTTCATAAAATTTTTATTTGAGATATATGGAATTGTAATTAAACACGGATATTAAGATCTAATAGAAATCATATTTAAATTAACACAAAATTAATAAAATACTGATTACTGAATGTCATGGAAGGATTGGTCCTAACTCGTGATTATAATCGACACTCGAACCCTTTTACACAATCTCTGGTATTATCATAGACCTCAAAGTTTGTAAGGTTTTTGTTACCCAACAAAATACAAACTCTGATAGGTGATCAATTTCAGCCAAAATAGATTAGTGGTGATTCCTAGAAAAATAGATAGTTCATAAGAAGGATTGAATTGATGCTCGAACCCTTTTACACAATCTTTGGTATTATCATAGACCTCAAAGTTTGTTTTTAAGGGTTTCGTTACCCTCAAAATATGAACTCTAATAGGTGATCAATCTCGCCAAAATAGATTAGTGGCAGCTCCCAGAAAAATAGATAGCTATTTCGTAATCATTAGTTAGAGTAAAATCGAGTGAGTGATTCATCTTAATGACCCACTTCCTAAAAATTAGAAAAAAATAATAATGATATATAAATATATAGGAACAAGAGGTACACCCACTTTTTAAGTTGGGTTGGTCAGGATTTGTATTTGGGCCATCTTACAATAGCTTGGTGATCCCATTGAGAGTGGTTAGAGATTTAAGCCTAAAATTAATTACATGTTAACTAAATTTTGATTAATTTAATTTCAACCAATATTTAATTATAATTCTTGATACTTTTGAAACAAAATTTTATGGAAATTCTTGCTATATATTGTTTATATTTTTCACTAACCTTTTGTTTCTTTTGCAACATTATTATTATGGGCCATTTAGGATAGGGCTTTTATTATTTTTGAAAGTTTCATGTTATAAGAGGTTTGTTCATTCCCTTTCTCACACTATACACATGCACGTGAATTAGACTCTCCTCAGGCAAAGAGAAGGGGCATAAGTTACCTAATATTTTAGGAAGGGGTGAAGTAGATCTATTTTTTAAGGTGTTAGCCTCTATTTAGGTCAAGAAAAAACCCACCGAGTGTAAAATTACTATACCTACCTGAGCTGTTAGCCTCATTACGAGCATGGAAGATACTCCACTCGAATTGAAACCTTTCTGATATAAACCCACGATGGGTAAGGATTAGGGTACCTCATTAGTTCTTTTCAGACTTAGGAAGCAATTCAAGAACCTGTTTAGATGTTCAACCTAAATAATGAATCATAAGGACCTTACCTAGTTAAAGCCATACTTGATTTTAAAGACTATCAAATTAGGTACACACGGGGGTATGGTTTTTACCTTTTCCATTTTATTCTATGTTTGGAGCATATAAATTAGGTGATAATGATTAAACATCATTGTTTATGGTAACATTTTTGTTTAACTTCAGAAGATGTCATCATTTCTTTGATTTAAATATAAAGTGATGATGAATGAACATCATCACTTGTAATGTGATTATTTCTTTTCACTTTACAAGCCAGTATGCAACCTTAACTACATGGTCTTGATGTGTAGGTCATGAATGAAGTTCGTAAATCATCGCCAACAAAAAAACCTTTTTATTTGCACCAATACGCATCATACCACCCTAAAAGGTCCAGTTAAGGCAAAATCTTTTTCTTGCATCAATTTTTAATTTCTTGTACTAAAACTTCTTTTTTCTTTATACACAAGGTAATGACGAACCAATATCATGTTGCCCACAACAAGATTTATTATTATTCCTTAAGGTATCATGATGTCTTAATTTTATTTTGGGGCAATCTTTCTTAACAATAAGCCCTTTGAATATATTTTTTTGCATCACTTTGTTGCAAACTTTTCTTTTACATTATATTAATTTCATTCTTGCAAGGTAGAAAGAAGATTTTTTAAGATTTAAGAGTTTTTTAAAAGAATTTTCTTTTGAATTAAGAAGTGTTAGGACAATTAAATGTCATTAACCATGGGAGATGAATTGTTAGCATGCCTATAAAGGATAGAGGAAAGTTATCATAAAGCCCAAGAAGTTATGATGAAACGATAAGAGGAGATTTAAGCACACAACTCTAAGTCAATGGAAAAAATGATGGCTAGAGAGAATGAGTCTAAATATTTAAATCTAAGAAATCAAAGGAATAACCCTAATACTACTGCTAGCTCATTCGAGGCAAAATGGCAACCACATCATGGTACTTAGCATATGAAAGCTGGTCCATAATAAATATTCATATAAACCTTAAAACACCCCATGGGACAATAGGTCCAAGATCAGATTCTATTTAGATTACTAATAGTTATAGGCTTTCTTGGGCTTATGGGATAAAAAAATCTTAGGGTCAAAATTCAAAAAAAAATAAAATAGAGAATAATAAAAGAAAATACGAACTCCTTAAAAAGAGGTAATAGAAAGAGTCAAGGACTTTGGAAGTGTTGATGTAGATGAGTTAAGCTTGGTACTGGATCTAATTTTTCCTCTTATATCGAGGATGTAAGACTTTGAAAAGTTCAATGGCGCCACATCTCTTCATGCCCATATCAAAATGTCTATTAGAAAAAATGACTGGGTATATACACAAAGACAATCTCCTCATTCATGTTTCAAGAAAGCTTGCTAGGGTCAGCACTAAGATGATATAATGATCTAAATAAGAGTTAGGTATAATGTTGGATAGACTTAGGTAATGCTTTTCTTCTTCAGTATAAGTATATGACAGATTTGGCACCTAATAGATTGTTTTTCTAGAGTATGGAGAAAAAATCAACAAAAAATTCACATAGGATGCCCAAAGATGAAGGGACATAAGAGCCCAGGTTCAGCCATTTTTATTGGAAAAAGAAATGGTATCCCTATTTCTGGATGCATTACCAAATCCATTCTTTGACAAACTCATAGGAGGTGCCATAAAAATTTTTTGATATGGTGTTCTTAGGTGAAATGATTGAAAATGCCATTGAAAATGGAAAAATATAATTTAACAATAAGCCAATAGCAAAAAAGAGAAAAGCATTTGAGAAGAAAAAAAATCCAAACTGTCTTCCAGATAAACCAACTACTTATAGAGCCTAGTCAATATCAATGTAACCTTAATGACCCATGTTATCCTATCATCAATAGTGTATCCCAAGATTCTCACCAAACAATGCCTATAGTTACACTAACTTTTACATTTACATATAAGCCAAGTACTTAGAAGAACAATTAGAGTAGACATAATAAGAGGAATCTGAATTAGGTGCAGTAGATCCCTATATCTTAATGTCGAGTTCTTACCAGAGCCCATGAAGAATCACCTCTTGACACTTATCCAAGTTAAGCCTCTAAAACTTCTATATTCAAATTGGTATGACATCTACTAGTGTTATGATTATCATTTCGGTAATTCATGCCACTCTACAAAGGATTGCCCTACTTTGGAGTACGAATCCGGGGACCTTATCAAGGCTAGGAAGTTGAGTTTTGAAGAAAGAAAATTTAGACATCATTAAAGGATATACTGGTAGGAGGTAAGATTGAGATATCCGAGTTTAAAAAAAAAGGGAACATGCCATAATGATAGATGTAACCTATTTTTTGAAAAATCCTTGTCTCTAAATTGCAAGCATTTTGTCAAATATGCATGCTAAATGTTTTGATAACATAAAAATGTTTCAAAAAGCAAAGATCTCCAAAAATATGATGATAAAAGTCTTAAGAATACTAATGATTGATGTTAAAAATGAGCTGGCACCTTTCCATTAGTTTCTCTATGAATAAAACCATGATTCTTTAGAAGACCCGATACTTTAGAAAGTAATTTTAAAGTTTGTAAATCGTGATACCTTAGTAAAGAGTGAAACAAGAAAAAAAACCTATATCACTGATGGGAATTATCAAATTTTGCAAGAAAAAAACATTTTGAAGAAATCTAAGGACATCCAAAAATCCTTAAGTACTTTAGGTTGTCAACCCATAATTGAAGAAACTAACTTTAAAAGTTAAGTCCATGTCGTTTCTAATGACCTTTTGATCCGAAAACCTTTATAGCCAATATTGGATCATGTTGAAGAGCTAATAGTTAGGTGACTTCAAAGAACACTAAATTGATCTGATTTTTAAAGAAATTCATGTTTCATATGACTTGATCTATTCGTGCCTAGTTAAATGCGTATGAATCTTATGCACTATGAAATTTTTAGGTCAACCAAAGTTCTTTTTAAGCTTTTCAACCCATTTTAAGGAAAATCCAAATTATGATTCAAGAAATTTTCCAACAAAAGGTCATTAGTCTTTGAAAGACTTGAATATCATGTATTTTAACTCAAAAGTTAAAACAAAGTACACTTTTTAAAAAAATTATTTTGAGAGACTTGAAATGGTGTCATAAAAAGAAACAAGGGTTTCTCAAATTAAAGGTCAACAAATCAGAATAAAACCTAACCCATGGGAAAGGGAAGATGAAATAAAAATCTGACATTAAGAATTTAAAACTCATCAGGGTAAGATGGTAACAAAAGATTGAAAAAAGAGTGATCTTTCTTTCAGCATGAGAAGATCAATATATTTTCATGTCACCCATGGCATATGCTTCATTTAACACTTGATATTTGCTTTATTTCACGATCATCTACACCATTTATGGGATTTTGGCATTTGCGCTAGTTCTCATCAATGTATTGTTTCATTGATATTTGCATTTGTATCATTTCTCAAGCATTTGCATAATTCTCAACACTAGCAATCAATGTATTTTCATCATTTGATTTCTTTAAACCATGTCATCATTGATCATCGTATTATCATAATTACTTAAGTAATTACAAAGGCATAACTATTGATTTTTCACATAAAATGTCAAAAGTCTTTGATAAGGATATTTGAAGCATTCAAGTCTTTGATGGTGATATTTGAAGTACTTAAAAGTCTTCAATGGTGATATTTGAAGCATTCAAATCTTTGATGGTGATATTCAAAGCATTTAAAAGTCTTTGATAGTGATATCCGAAGCGTTCAAGTCCATCTTTGAGGATTCAAATATCTTCAATCGTGATATTTGAAGCATTCATAAGTCTTCAATGGTGATATTCGAAGCATTCAAAAGTCTTTTATGGTGAAATTCGAAGCATTTTAATAAGCATTCAAAAGCCTTTAATAGTGACATTTGAATAGTTTCAAAAGTTTTTAGTTTCAAAACAAGTCTTTAGAAGTAAAATCTGAAGTGTTTTGAAAAGTTTTCAAAGGCTTTGATGGTAAATTTTGAAGCATTTTAAAAGTTTTTATTTCAAAATATTTGGTAGTGAAATTTGAAGCATTCTAAAAAGTGTTCAAAGTCTTTGACGATAAAATTCAAAGCATTTCAAAAGTTTTTGGTTTCAAAACAAGTCTTCAGTGGTAAAATCCAAAGCATTTTAAGAGGTTTTTAAAATTTTTGGTGGCATATACAAGGCTTATGGTGATAATAACAGGAATAATTTTCAAAGATTCTTATGTCACATCCTAAACTACTAGTGGTGGTAATTGAAATTGTGTTCTTTTTGCAAGTCAAAACACATTCCTGCTAAGAGATGTCGCCATGTGCCTGACCTTTAAAACTTTAGACAAGTCGAAGAGCATGGTGTGCTTGACTTAAAAATAAATGATGGTTAGTTATGCTCGAGCCTTTAAGCTATCCCTTGATTGGGATTTAGATTAGGCGTGATAATATGAAGGGGGTAGGGACCATCGGACGAGTCGCTCATCCAACTGGTCTTGGATAGCCATCGCTAAGTGGACATAAACTTGGAGTCACCATCAATCATTTTAGGATAGGCAAGATTAGACGCCTATTGAAAACAATATTATGAGTTATGAAGCTTGAAACACTGATTTCAAGGTCTATGAAGTTCAGAGATTTATTGGTTGGGCTTTGGAGTTAGTTACACACAAGAAAGGACTAGCATCCTTACAACAGTCGAAATCGGTACCTACTAACAATGTCTCACTGTGGTCTGGATTAAATTAGTTCCATTTGGTCTCTATTTAGATATAATTCTCTTTAATGCATGAAGTTTTGGAGAATGGAAACTCGAGTTTTTTTTAAAGAAAATTAGATATCAGTGCACCTCAGAGATGTGAGGAACATATGGATTTTTGTGAAAATGATGTTTGAATTGGATTTTAAAAAATTGGATGTTTTGTATTAGGCACTGGAGAGATACCAACACAAAACTTTGCCTTGTAAATTCTATTAGGAAAATGAATTTTAATATGGATGCACAATAATTACTACAAAAGGAAACAAGTTAGTAAGGTGAAAAATGAGAAATATAATAATATTATAAACAAGTAATCGCAAACAAAAGAACGTAAAAAAGAGGGACGATTGAAATGTATCTCGTAATTACCTTTGATTATTAAAGAATAACCAAGATGACAATTTTAGAGATTAGTCTGGAGGCATTCGAAAGAAAGACAATTTTAAGTTTTTAAGGTAAAAGCAGGGTTAAAGTATCCCCTCGATGAAGTAACATTAGAGTATTCCCTAAAATAGAGTTATGAAAATAGTTAAGATTAAAGCAAAAATTTGAATTTTTAATGAAAAAATAGGGTTGGAATATTCCTAAAATAGGAAAACATTTAGCAAAAAAAAAGAAAATGTGAATTAAAAAATAAGGTTGGAGTATCCCCTTTGAGTAGTGGAGCTGGAGTATCTCTACTAACAAAAATTTTAATATGAAATCCTATTTTTTGTATTTTAATCTTGATCCGAGTCAAAAGAGGTTGATGTTATGAAGAAGACCAAACATGTATATTTTGAGACATTCGAACGTCTCAATAAAAAGAGAGTAAAAAATTAGGCTGAAAACAGGGGACAACATTATGTCCACTCCATTCTCGCATTTTTTTTGGTACATCTAAAAGCTTCAGGGGGCAAATAAGGTATCATTGGAAAAGTAACTCAACAAGGTTTAATATAAAAATATTCTAAAAATTCTAGAAAATTATTTTCTGGTAGAATTAATTTTTGAAATTAGGTTCATCTCAGCAATAGTAGCATGTATAATTAAAAGGGCATGTTGGTCTTAAAAAATCATTCTAAGCTTATCTAGGATTGTTAGATCATAGATAATACCTTTCTAGAAAGGGAATTTTGTGAGACTTTTTGGAAAAATATTTGGAAAGTTCATAAAAATCATCTGATGGGCCAAAATCCCAAATAGAATGTTGCATGCTGGTTTTAGGGGTTTCAGATAGCAAAGGTTCAAAAAATTATAACTCCCTAATTTGAGATGATTTGAGGCAAATAAGATACCGTTGGAAAGGTAATTCGATGCCTTTTAAAGGAAAAATATTAGAAAAATCAAAAGAAATATTTTGTGGTTCAAAAATGATTTTTCAAATTCAGATTACAGTGTTTCTAAAGCAAAAACATGGGGGATTATTCGATATTCTAATTTTTTGAAGATAGGCTCAGGTCTAAGACGTCCGCCCATCCATGATAGAAGGTAACACAGGCTTCATAAGTTCGTTCTATAATCCTGAAGTAGCTTAGGACTGCAACAATCCATTGACCATGTCATAAAAAGGAACACGGGACTCAAGATCAAGTATTAATAGTAAAAAGGATTTTTTTCTTTTTTTTTTGAAAAATGAACTTATTTGACCATGAATCCAGAGCTGAAATGTTGATTTGCCCCTAAGATTGGGAGACCAATTTGATGAAAACATTAAGTCCATGCTACTCTTCATCTATTAAAGGTAACATGAATTTAACTTGGGAATGTTTTTAAAAATCAGTTTGTAAGAAACAAGCAAGCATTCTAATGGAGATATCATGAACAAATACATACGTATAAAGATAAACATGGATTAAACAAGCAAACATGCGAAGATAATGTTTTGTCATGGAAATAGGTGACTTGGATGCAAGAAGATGACAAATAGGGTGCATGGAGTTGATATAAAATGTTTATTCAAAGGAATGGATGTTGGGGTTGTCAAGACAACATTTTTATTTCATGAGCCTCCTTAAAACACAAGAAAAATGTTTGAACATGCCTAAGACACATTAAGGTGACCATGTAAATATGAAATGAATATGTGAATATGAAAGGAAAATGGCAAAAGATATATGAAAATAGGTTGTATGATGATGAAAATGAAGGATGGTGAGTTCATATTTATCTAACAACATCAAGGTGTCAAAAAGGTCATCAGGATCCTAGGACTACCACAACCTAGGAAATAAAGATGCATGAGAGTATTAGAAGGGTCATGGCAACATGAAGGGCTCACTAAAATGAAATGGATAATTAAAATAGAAAATATATGGAACAAGGTTAAAAAAATACCAATAAAAGCTTAAAGTTTCTTCCCTTTTTAAAGCAGTAACTTTAAGCTCAGTTCCTTCCTTCTTTTTCCTATTGTTTAGCAAGAAAAGGGTGAAAGGAAGAAGTTTTTTGGTAATATGGTTGCTAATGGGGTGTTTTGAGGATGAAAGTGTATGAAAAGTTGAGTCTTTAAAGGAATTTTTTGGTGGTTTTGGGAAGCTACGAAATAGAGGTTGGTTGAAGGTGAAAGGCAATGGAATAATGTTTTGGTGAGTTATTGGATTTGAAGTTAATAAAAGATTTATGGGGATGGATAAAGAGTTTTCTAGGGTTGCTAAAAACCTCCTTTGATAGCTGAGAGTTTTTTTATAGGAGAGTTTTCTTTTAGATGGGAGAAAGTCTTCTTTTTAATCAATGCTCAGCCAATGCTTGTAAGAGACAAGGCAAAGGCATTTTTTATTTTCTCTCTAGGACCAGGGAACATCTCCAGCTACCATGCTTAGCTAGTTTTCTTTTCATTGGTTTTGTCATGCTGAGAAAGAGAGTAGAAAAGCTACAACAGCCTCCTAGCTGATGATATGCTTGCCACCTCTTATAACCATATATCTTGTGAAAGTGACCTTTGTCATTGGTTGTTTGGGCTCTAAAATTTGTTTAAATTCGACCATAGGCCCCAAGCGAAGGTTTGCAATGTTTTATGATGGTTTCTGGGAGCCAAAAACATGTTTGAATCAGATTTTAAAGGTTAAAAAATGGTCCAAGCAAGGTAAAATACCTTACTGTATCAAAACACAGCATGTTGTATCGATACACAAGGCAATTTTTACCCTGAGTTTCAATACAATGAGGTGTGTATCGATACTAAGAGTAAAAATTGTTTCTAGTCTCTAGACTTAGAGGCCTATATCGATATTCCATGGACTTGTATCGATACTCATGCTTGTGTATCGATACATTTTTCCAAAAATCATAATTTTAGCTACTGCCAAGGCCTGTATCGATACAGACATGCCAGGTATTGATACCACACTTTAGGTATCGATTCCAAACCCTCTAGTATCGATACTATAAGTGAAAATTCAAGTTTTTTTTTTGCACATAAGGCTTTGTATCAATACTCCTGTACCAATCTAACTTGCATATACCTATGGCTTCTCAAGTTACCTTAACTTAGTCAAAAACAATGAGAAATTGACTTCTGTATTCATTTGAATGACCTTGGTGACGCCATGAAAAGTGGCCTTTGATGCCTTAATTTTGCATTTTTCTTCAATACGGCCCATAGGCATTTTACATCTTCCTAAAAATTTTTTTTTTATATTTCCTAATTTTATCATCTTTTACATAACTCCTGGGATGCCAAAAACTGGCCCAAACAAAATAAGGTGTCTACAAGAGAAAAAGGCAAATCTCTTTACGGGATTCTCTAGGAGGAAAATCAAGGACAGGCTCGCAAGGATGCCAATATGGTAAAATTCAATGAATTAGCGGATGCCTATCAAGGATGGTTGGCATAAGGACCATCAACCTTATAGTAGTATGTCAATCAAGGGCAGTTTTTATCTTAACTTTAAAACTTTATATCTTTGTTTTTAAAAAATTATGAATTTTAAAATAAATTATGGTTTATAAAAAGTGTGCATTATGTCATGGACTATGAATTTTGTTAATAATGATTTCTAGTATTTACAATAATGAGAAAATTATGAAAATTTTTTTGTTTAGTAGATGATCACCATTAGGTTGAACACTTTCATAAAGGTCTTTCACTTCCATTTATATGATTATCCTGGACTTTCAACCCTAGATCTTTCCTAACCATAGACCTTTTAAATCCAAATTTTTTTTCTAGATTCCTTGAAGGTCGAACAAATAGGTTATGCTCCTAAAAGATTTAGATACCGATAATTCAACATTTGTTAGGATAAGTAATTTTAGTATCTCCCTCATTGTGATAACCTATTTCCATAAATTTTATGGCATTTCTCCAAATCTTTGATTTAGTAGGAATAAGAGCAAACATAAGCCAAAAACACCTTTTTCTTTGGGATAAAACCTTTTCAATTTAATGCTTGATAAATAAGATGTGAAATTCAAGAATTTCCCATGTTGATTTGATTTTTTTCTTAAAAGCTCAACCAAAATCAAGATCCATTGGTAGCTAAGAAACTAATAATGTTGAGGGCCATACCTTAAGCCTTTAAAAATTAAGTGCAATATCATGTTATTAAGGTGCTCAAAATGATTAAGGGAAAAAAAACAACCCTTTTTTGCTAATGAAAAGCTTACTAGTTCAAATAACTTTGTTTGAAATGACAAATGGCCATCTTTCTCTATCCTTTCATAAATATAGAAATTATTTAATCCCTTTAGAGCCTAATGATTTATTCTTTCTTTGAACCCTAATAAAGGATCACCCTTCACACTTAGGGACAAGTGAAGCAAAGATTCAAGATCAAAAAGAGTAAATTTCATTCTAAAGCTACAAGAAGAACAATCACAAGGCAAATTTTTAAGATTGACCAAAGTTTAAATTTCAAGTTCCTTCAAAGTGAAGAATAAAGAAAGTTCAAATTTCAAGTTCCTTTAAAATAAAGAATGAAGAGAATTCAAATTTTAGTTTTTTTCAAAGTAAGAAATAAAAAAGGTTTAAATTTTAAGTTCCTTTAAAAGTAAAGGATGGGAATCCTTATGAAAAAATGATCTTTAATTCAATCACCTTTAAACACTTGATTTAAGCCTATATATTCGTTTTTTCCAAACCAAGAACCATGGTCTATGCTACGTACCTACAAAGTCGATTTTAATCAAACTATTTGAGCTGTTAGGCCATTCCTATGAAGCTTCTCTTAAATTCATCTTTTTTGATGAATTTTGAGTCCTCAAGAATATAATAGGGCAATCAATTAAAAATAAATTCTAGAGTGAAAACACGAAAAAGGGTAGTCTAGAACAAACTTAAAGACTTTGGAATTGTTCTTAAACTGACATAAGTAGCCACTAAAGAAAAAAAACCTTCCATGCTTAACCAAAAATAATCCTAAAACTCTAAAAATTTCACGACATCAATAAAAGGTTGAGTCAAATGCCCAAACATTAATTTGATTCAAGATAACCTTCCAGATCTTTTGTGTCATGCTTAAAAATTAGTTCTTACCAAAAACCTTTCAAAATAACCTGTCGAGACTTGGTGTTTACTAATATTAGTTTAACACCTATCGGACTATTGTATTTAAAGATTGAAGAGATGTTATAACTCGATTGTTTACCTTTCAAGGAATTCCCATAAAAAGAAGATCACCTAAAATTGGTCTTGATAAATCTGATCTTGTTATATTAATTTTTTCAAATCAAATATTAATAACGCCACCCTATTTCTGCCTCTAAATTCATATCCTTATCTCATTAAAAGATGTCTCAAATGATGATCATCATTCATAGAAATTCTTGATAGATGAAGATAGCATATCCATTATCCTTGGTATTGAAATAGCATATCCATTATCCTTGATATTAAAAATTCATGATTGAAATTATTTTTAAACTTTTCATAGTTTTTAATCAAATAGATTCTTTCTTGGTTTAGAGTAAAAAGGTGATCTCATTCCATAAATTTAGAATTGAGATGAATCATGTTACTTCTTATGATTTCAATGGAAGTCTGTAAATATGCCTTAGACAAATACTTATCCAATTGTAGAAGTTGTATCCTTGAATTGATGAGTACTAATTAGATATCTAATGACTTTTCAAGAAAAAATTGAACCATTTCCAGCCCCTTGTAATGAAAATTAGAAGAAGAATTTTGAGGGGCAAATATCAAATCACCCTTTAACCTTCAATAGCAAGTCATTAAAAAGATAAAAATTGCCAGCGTATCAAAATAAGAGAAATTGGCAACAATAGGGCTTAGACTGATAAGGCCTTGTCGATATAGGAATCTTTATGATACATTATCTATGTCCTTTTCATTCGATCCTGTGAAAGGTAGATAAAATAGAATTTAAGTCTATTTTGTTTAATCTTATGATGGGTAGGTGAAGTTTTGATTAAGATAGCCTCTTTACTTGACCATATAAGAGGTAATGAAGTAGGATTTAAGTCTACTTCATTCTATTCCATGAAGGGTATGCCAAGTTTTAAGTAAAATGACCTCTTCATACAATCTTGTAAAAAATAGGTGAAGTAGGATTTAAGTCTTCTTTGTTCAATTGTATGAAGGATAGATAGAGTTTTGAGTAAGTTATCATCTTCATTTGATCCTGTGAAAGGTAGGTGAAGTAGGATTTAAGTCTACTTCATTCGATCCCGTGAAAGGTAGGCAAAGTTTTGAGTAAAAATATCCTTTTCGTTCAATCCTATAAAGGGTAAGCAAAGGTTTGAGTAAGTTATCTTCTTCATTCAATCCTATGAAAGGGTAAAGTAGGAATTCAGTCTACTTCATTTGATCCCATAAAAGGTAGGTAGAGTTTTGAGTAATATATCTTCATCTGTTTGATTTCGTGAACTGTAAGTAAAGTTTTAAGTAGGTTATCCTCTTCATTCGATCTTGTGAAAAGTATGTGAAGTAGGATTTAAGTTTACTTCATTCGATCCAATGACAAGTAAGCAAAGTTTTGAGTAAGTTATCCTCTTTATTCGATCCTATGAAAATAGTTAAAGTAGAATTCAAGTCTACTTCATTCGATCTCATAAAAGGTAGGCAGAGTTTAGATATCCTCTTCGATTGATCGAAGGGTAGGTAAAGTTTTGAGTAGGTGATCCTTTTTATTCAATCCATTAAAGGTAGGAAAAGTAGGATTTAAGTCTTTTTTATTTGATCCCGTGAAAGATAGGTGGGGTTTTTGAGTAATATGTCCTCTTTAGTCGATCCTATAAAAGGTAGATAAAATAGGATTTAAATTTGTCAGCTTTATTAGGTTCAAAACCAGTGAAGTAAAATGGCATCTTCATTCGATCATGTTAAATGTAGGTGAAGAAGGCTTTAAAAAGCCTAAGAGTAGCAGATGGCCATAACTTAGTCAAAATCGGCATTAAAAAGTGAAAGATCGATGTAGTTGGCTAGGTAGGAAATAAATGCGGTTGGCTTAAAAAATTTGTTTAAAGGCTTATCATAGCATGAACAAAATCATGTTTATTTAGTCTTTGCCTTGCTTTTGTTCCTCAGCAATAGCTAAAGTAAGGCAAGTTTTAGACACCTAGTTTTGTCTAGGCCTCTTACCCTGACAATCCTAAAATATTCGAGATAAAAAATTAGGCATACGTCCTAGTGGGATTAACCCCTTTATGAGGACTAAACATTTTAAAGACTTTTTCAGTCATGCCTAAATAGCTGCATGTGCACGTGACAGAATCGTTGTGATTAGAATAGTTAATGACTTCGATAATGAGATTATCATGAATGTAACTGAAACATATAGTACTAAAGCTTTTATCCAAGTTGAGAGACAATTGCTAATTGGAAAAGTTTAGCATTAAATGCATTAACGATTGGTTTAGTGCAAGTGGGAGATGTTGGTGTGTGCCGTAGAGCTAATCAGATTTGATGAGATGTAAACTAGTTAATAATGAAAATCAATCACTTTAGTACGTAGATTTAAGATATTCCTTTATCTTAGTAGTGTGATTAACACTCATGCAAACATTAATGGGATGAAGCCTATCAAACATAATAGCTTTACAAAGTTAGTAATAAGTTATGATGATCAGGTCCTTATGCATCAAAGTTGTGTTTCTAAAATGTTCCTAGTTATCGTATTTTCAAGAAAAGGCATTGACAATGCACAAAGACTATCATATGCTAAGCCTCCTTGCATTTAATGCATGTAACTCTTTCATCTCATAAAAGTTAAAGTCTAAAGATAATTAGTGATAGCATATCGGTGCTTATTTTATGAAAACAAGTTCACTGGACATGGCCTATACGAGAACTCCATTTAGTATTAAATCACTTAAGTATCTATGGAATATGTTCATATGTGCCAGTTGTGTATGTTAGTCCTTAGACTTGTGATATCGGGTCATCTTGTATGAGGAGATTCATGCTTTGCTTCCATCATGAATCAGTCTACAATATATAGAGGCTTATGGTAAGGTGGCCTTGGGTATGGCATGAGCCATACAAAGATAAATGAGCAATCCAGATAGGAATCATCACTCTAAGTGACATTAAAGACATATCTCATTTATTCTTAGCTTTGGTTAACTTGATAAAGTTGTCAGCCAATGCATGATGAATTTAGAAGAAATTGTTTCTCTAAATTCATGAGGTTAATTGAAAGTTGCAAAAACTAACATGGATTGATACAGGAGTAGACACTATACCATTCTCATAGTATTTTCGGCATATACATTGAAATGAGCGAAATACACTTAGAAGCTAGTGATTGAAAGGTTTTTTAACAAGTCATATTGAGTCTTCCTGTATATCGAGTGGCCACGATGCCTTGCTAGAGGCCAATCTTGGTCCATAAATATAAATACACTTAATTGGGTAATTATATTTATTGCTGTTATGATGAAAGCCTAATGGGTCATACACAATAAGATGAACTATTAGATTAAAATCGAGATTTAACTAAATATAACTTAATTAAGTAAACGATATAATAAGGAGGACTTAATTGAATAAGTTCAATTAAGCATAATTTAAGACATAAATTAGATTTATGAAATCTAATTAGAGATGTCTTATTATGGCAAATAAAGTTAATGATGTCTTATCTAGATAATATCTATTTGTAGACACAGCTTTAGGGATATTATTATATAAAGCCAAATAATTATATTTGAAAAAAATTTAGTAAGTATTTAATTAATTAAATACATGAAGTAAAAATTGTTTTAGTTGGGTTAGAAAATTTTAATTGTGAACTAAATTATCTAACGTGTAAATTAAAGGGTTAGGCTAAAAGCTCTAATCATCAAGTCAAGAGAGTTTAGTTGTGGACTACTTCAAGTTGGGCTTGCTAATGGGCTAGGTGCATGAATAGTTATCTTTGCTGTGCTATTAGGCTATAATATTAATAAGTTAATACTAAGGCCCAATCTTGGACAAGCTAATTAAAATATTTGATTGGGCTTCTGAACACCACAAAAAATTCTACCAACCTTAAGCATAGGTGAGACTAGCCCATTAGTCAAGCCTAACCTTGCCTAGGGTATATGTAAATACATTATTAAAGCTCTTTGGCAAATTAGAGAGGATAAAAAAACCTTAGGTGCCAATCTTAGGCTTCTCTAAGGGGGTGTAGTGATATGTTCTTTCCTGAGCTCTCTATGCACCTTCATGCTTTTTTTTAGTGTTATTGAATTATTCTTGATACAATGAAGGTAGAAAAATAATTTTCTAGGATTAAGAGATCAATTTTTTATAAAAGTTGTCAAATTGGCCAAATTGCAAAATCCCTGCTTTTTTAAGCCTACTGTGCCTGTCATTACATACCTTTTTTCTTTGGGCAATCAGAAGAGAGCAAGCGTGACCTAAAATAGCCTACATACAGGGTGAGTGGTTATGTTGATCGGAGCCTTTGGTTTATTCTTTGATCGAGATTTAAATCAGGAATAATACGAAGGAAAGAAAGATAGGCGAATCATTCACCCTACTAGTCTCGAAAGGTAGCCATAAGGTGGCTATCAATTTAGAGTTACCACTAATCATTTTGGGTTAGGCATTATCAGATGCCTATTAAAAACATTGTTTTGGGTTATGAAACATAATACATGGATTTTAAGGTTTGTGTGGTCTAGAGATTCATTGGTTAGGTGCAGGAGTTTGTTACATGTAGGAAAGGATTCGCACCCCTATGATGCTCAAAATAGGTACCCACTAACTATATCTCACTTTAGTTTTCAGTTTCATAGGTTCCACTCTATAATTATTTCGATATAATCCTCTTTAATGCATGAAATTTTTATAAATCATAAATCTAGGTTTTAAAGGAAATTCTATATCGCCTATGCACCCCAGAGATGTAGAGAACATAAGGATTTTAGATGAAAATAATCTTTGGATTAAGTTTTAAAAATTCAAATATTTCATGTTAAGCACTGAAGAGATATGATGCGGAACATTGCTTCATAATTTTTGAAAACAATCTTTAAAATATGAATGCATAATAGTCACTATGAAAAGGAAATGTGTTAGTAAGAGGAAAATAAATATAATAATGTCACATAAAAACACTCACACATAAAAACATAAAAAAGAGGAGGGATGGTTAGAATGTATCTTGTAATTGACTTCGATTATTTAGGAATAATTGAAGTGACAACTTTAAGATGCATTTGGATTTAGAGGCAACTTAAGGGGTATAAAAAATAAGGTTTTATTAAAATGGTCTAGATGTCTATAAGAGAAAATCTTTAGGTTTTTGACTAGAAAGTGGGGTTAGAGCATCCCTAATGGTGATGATTAGGATGTGTTTAAAAGAAGGTTTTGATTAAGCATCTTTTAGGCAATTTCAAGAGAAAGAAAATTTATATTTTTAAATAAAAAATAAGTTTGGAATGTCCCCTTGAAGAGCAAGGTTAAAGTATCCTCAAAGGTTAAAAAAGTTTGATTAGATATCCTAAAAAGATATGGGAGAGAGAAAATTTCAGTTTTGAATGAAAAGTGGGGTTGAAGTATCCCTTTGAAAAATAGGGTTGGAATATCCCTATTGATGAAAATTATGATAGTTATAGAGAAAATAAGTGTTTTTTGGGAAAAAGGTATTTTAAAAATAAAACACAAAAGTTTGAATAAAATTACTTTTTTAGTTTAGCCTTGATCTGAGCCTAGAGGGTTTGTGTTGTAGTATATGACTTCATGGTGAGTCAATCGGGTGCTTTTCGAGACATTTGAACATCTCAATAAAAATGGTTCAAGAAATCAGGTTAATTTCAATTCTAAAAAGAGAGGATAGCATCACACTATCTCCCTACTCAAATTTATTCTAGGTAAATTTAGACATGCTAGGAACTGGGGAAGTTATCATTGGAAAGGTGACTTCATAAGGTTTAAGGTAAAATTATTCAAAAATCCTAAAAAATTGCTTTCTAGGTGAAATTAATTTTTGAAATTGGGTTTGTCTTAACACTGTTCACATATGTAGGGGAAAAGACATAATAGACTTGGGAAAATTGTCCCAGACTTATTTGTTATCGTTAAATCACAAACAATACCTTTCTAGAAAGGGAATTTCACAATCTTTTTAGGAAAAACATAAAAAAATTAAAAAAAAGTCAATTGATGGGCCGAAATGGCCCAAATAGAATGCAATTCACTGGTTTTAAGGGTTCTAGATACTAAAGGTTTGAAAAATCATAGTCACTTATTTGGAATGGTCCAAGTGCAAATAATACTCCGTTAGAAAGGTAATTCAATGTTATTTCAAACAAAAATATCAAAAAATTCCAAAAAAATGTGTTTGATCTCAAAAACTAAATTTTTTTATGGTGAGGACAGTGTTGCTAGAGCAAAAACGTGAGGGTAGGGTATTTAAAACATTTAGAGTGTACAATATAGTGAGCCATTGTACCAAAAAGCAAGCTGTCATTATTTCATTGGTTGATGTACATCCTTGGTAGTAGAAGCAAACCATGCATAAGTTGACATAATAAGCAAGGTCTGGCTTGCCCTTGATTAATCCATATTATAGCTAAAATGCCCTTATAACAAGCTTAATGGACCATTCAAAAATGTTATGATCCAGTGCTTAAAGCCCAAATATGAAGTCCAAATGATATTAAACGATTTTTATGGCCAAAATCATGGCCAAAGTATGTTTCAATGTAATGTTGAAAAGGTGTGGAAATGGCATGAATCAAGTTAAAATAGCCTTGAATATCAATACAATTGGGCAAAAACCTAGAATGTATCCATACATTAAACATGGTATCGATAAAAAACATGTCCTATCGATATCATCACTATCGTATCATTACTTGTTGGCCAAAAATCATGATTTTAGCTATGACATAACTCTGTTGTATCAATACATAAAGGCCATGTATTGAGACTTGCATGCAACAACATGGATTTTTCATACTTTTAACTCCTTGAACATCTTACCCTGGCTGGAAATGATGGGAATTGATATATGCTTGTCTGAATAGACTTAATAATACCTTGAATAGTGACCTTTGATGCCTTGGATGATGGCCTAAACAAAATAGGGTGTCTACAATGGCAACAATTTCTTTTGGCTTTGATGTGTATGGCCATCCTAATTTAAGGTGTTACCAAAGTGCTTGGAATAAGCTAATTGATTTAGTTATGAATGTCAAATATAATGATAGTTGGCTAATGTTAGATGACTTTAATCAAGTCGTGAATGATGCTGATAAGTTATCCTTCAAAAAATACTCTTAAATATGTTGAGGATACTAGAATCTGTCTTCATAAGTGTAACACGCTGGAGATCCCAACAGAAGAATAGTATCTCAATCAAATCAATAATGAAGAAAGACATGACCTGGTTTTGGAAAAAAGTTAATAGAGCATTTATAGATGCTAAATGGCACAGATGCCTCATGAACCTACCTTTTGCCTTCTTGGATCATAGCCTGCTAGTTTAATTAATAAAAAAAGGCAAACCTTTAGTAAATAACCTTATAGATTCAAACCAATATGGAACACTAGTGTCAAGAAGTCATAGGTAATTTATGGAAACATATTGAGTGGGTCTCTATCTATTCTCTTGTTCCAAAACTCAAGATTACTTAGTTTTAAGTTATACAGCGAAAAGATCTTTGGAAAGCTTAGATAAAAAAGGATTAAGCTTAAAGAAGGATTGACCATGGCTTAACCGTTAATGAACATAGAAACCTCTTACAAAAAATAAAAGGAATTGTGAATACAATTAAAACAAGTAGCTGAATAGGAATAGATACATTGGATATAGAAATCAAGGGAGAGCTGGATCATTCACAGAGATGATAGCACTAAATCTATCATACATGTACAACTAAGAGAAAAATTAGAAATAGAACTTTACGCTTATAAACCATGGACAACAAATGGTAATAAAACCTATAGGTTATTAAGGATTCAATCATAAAATTCTTCAAAGGAGTTGTCGACACTTAATTTTGTTTGGACCTCTTAAAATACTTGACCATTAATTTATGATGAAAACATTGCGCCTTCATTTCTTGACTAAATTTTGATGCATAAGGGTCTAATTGAGAAGGTCAATAGTGTTTGATGCATAAAACCGTTTACACCCCCAACAACAAAAAAGCTCAAAAATTTTAAATTATTCAAAAGTCAACCCTTAGGATAGATTTTTCTATAGGGGATTAGTCTTTACCTAAATAGTAACCAAATAGGGTTTCTATGTAGGGAAAAATTGATCCCAACCTTAATTGGAAAGTTTTGTTAGTGAAGGGATCAATCTTCTTATAAAGGATCGATCCTTCCCCTATGAACTAGGTATTTTAAGATTTAATTCGCAAATTTGAGTGACCTTTCACATCTTAAATCATCCTTATGATCCATATATCACTTTTAATACTTTAGGAGCACTTCAAAATGTGCAAAATTAATTCAAACAAAAGTTAAAGAAGAATGGTAATTAAAAGAATGTCATTAAAGGTTTAATATTAGGGGAAATTAAGCATAACTGAAAACATGAGGATTAAAAATTAAATATAGGGATTAAATTGAATAAATAAATAAAGCCTAAAGCTAGGAAAAAGATAAAAAGGAAACACACCTAATAAATATTGCAAGTAGAATTAGGCCAAAATATGGAGGGGATTTTTAAAATCAATAAGGGTACATTGGAAGAAAAAATGGCATTTGGTATAATCTAAATGCAAGAGTACCAAGCTCAGACTATGGTATTGTTGCTTGGCCTCTAGTTTTTAAGAGCTTTGGCCAATGACATCTTGATAGCACAACACGATGACAATGTACCAAGTTACTACAAAGTAAAATGTTTAAAACTCCCTCGCTAATCTATGGTCTGCCACTTTCTAAATAGCTCTCCCATTTTTTTTCACTTTTACTGGCATAGAACTAAACGTCTTTCTTGGAGTTAAAAATATCTCTAGTAAAAATGAAGAAAGAGCCATCACCAAAGGGAAAATATATATAAAATAAGAAAAGCTCACCATTTTTCAACCCACATAGGTACACTTCTCTTGGCTTTTCTTATTTTATTTTTCTTTCTCTTTTCCCTACATTCCTATGGCATGCATGAATAACATTAAGATTTAAAAATGGAAAAAATAATTTTTCATCCATTTATACTCGATACATGCATTTTGAGATCTATTGTGTTGCTTTGTCATACATTTAAACTTCTTTAATACTTGATTTTTTTGACAAGATAAGGTGCAAAGTTTAATAGTTTGAATAAGCTGAACTTTAAAGTTCAAGTAGCCTTAAGCCAATTTTTGGTCTTCCACATGTTAAGGTGTGAAACAAGTGGTAATGATTATCTTTAATCTAAAGCCTTTGGATGATTAGGTTTTCAAAATTGTTCAATGAATAGATTGTATTTGTAATGGTACAGAAATTTAGGATGGATAAGTAATCAAAAGATTAAGTGAATTTTTTTTATTATGAAAGAGGTAAAGATTTAGTTGTTTAGATGTGATTAATCTCTAGGTTGAAAACTTTAATTATGATCTTAGGATATATGAAGGGTTAATTGATGAAAATAAGGTAGGGAAATCAGGTTTATGATGATTATGGGGCATTAGACGCGGAAAATGAAGAGTTGTCTATCACTGGCGATTACACAAAATCCAAGATTCAGTGAACAAAGTTCTCCTAAGAGAAAAAAAAGCTTCAGAAGAAATACAATGCTCTCGTATGAGAGGAGAAATTTTCTAGTTATTAATTTTTGGCAATAGTTAATCAATTGAAGTACAGTTGTGGTAAAGTTTGATCAATTGAGAGGCAAAAATAGTCACAAAGATCAATTAATTTAGGGGTTAAAAGGGCCAAAATGAATTTTGTATTTTGTTTGTGCTATTGTTTTCATAATATAATCATCCTCAAAGTATTCTATATATATTTTGATATGTTAATAATTCATATTATATGAATTGTGACATATTATGCATTCTATCATGTTATTTTTTTATTTTATTGTATTTTAGTTATTTTTTTTATAATTTGTGTTGTCTCCAAAATTGTCAAGTCTAATTGGTATTACTCAAATAACTTTAAATTTTATGCCAAATTCGTTTTATATCAATTTCGTATGTTTGTATATTCATGTCATGGTGATGTTTAATTTTTCATGTCATATTTTAGTTATTTTTTCTTGTCATATTTGTGTGCAACATTATTAAAATAAGTTCCAATTTTTTCACTTATTGTATAATGATTGGTTCTTGTTTTTTAAAAAATAAGGTCATATTAATATTATATTTTAAGTTATGAGTTATTGTATGATAGTTGTTAGGTTTATAAATTATTAGCTTTTTAAATGTTGCATAAGAATATAATCTACATTTATTAAATTTTGATATCTATCTTAATTTTTTAATATATAATGTACTTATAATGAATTAGATTCATGTATGTGTACTGTATTTGTGTTATTTTATATTTATACCTTACTTTAAAAGTTATCTGCAATGTATAGGCTCTGATACCACTTGTAGGGAATTCATATTCTTAATGAAGTCTAGCCTCATGCAATAATAGCATTTAAAATTAATAAAATACCAATAAATACATAGTGGAAAGATTAAACAGAAAAATAACCAAACTTCCTTGCAGATTTTTCGGAGGGATGTCAATGTGTAGTATATTTTGAAAAATCAGATTTAATAAAAATTAAACCATAGATTTGAAAAAGGACTACTTAACTCTCAGATATCGTAATCTAAAGTAATATCCAGTTCGAGGAAGCCTGAAGGTAAGTGGCTTGGTGTCTAATTTGGTCTACGAGGTCATGAGAAATACACTTGTCTTGCCTCTAATGATAATCCACATGGATGATAATATAAGCTTTTTAAAGGATCAACGATTCTCTAGTGCTAGCTAGAAGACTCAATGAGTCTTAACCAAAAGATAACTAATGTCCATTTCTTCCTTCACTCAATTTGAGAACTACTCTCGGATAGTGTTTTCGAATAAGGATAAAGAAAGGCATAATTAATGGAGGAAGGGAGTGGCGGTAATGACATTTTTCCCTTTGGGTGGTGACACTTGGTAGGAATTAGAGAGAAAACTATTTTCTCAAAGACAACAACTTTAAAAGTTATTTTTCTCTCCACCACAGTTCTAGTGTCATACTCTATCTTGGTGTAACTTGACTTAGCCTAATTGATCAAAAAGATTTCTAGGTTGTGATCAAAATTAAACACTTTTTTTAGGTGAAACTCTTTCATCTTAAAGTTAACTTTGATTCCAACTCTTGCACACTATGGTGGCTAAACCTAGCACACAAAATGGCTCAAAGGAAGTCAGTCAAGGCATTATGTATCTAGAAATGCTTTACGCTTTATAGACCATAGAATATTTAGCTAATTAGATTTCTTTGGAGTGTCATCTAAATTAAACTCTTTTATTTATCATATAAATAAGTTTTATTTATCTCATATAATTAAATAAAACTAAATTAATAAAAACCATTTAGCTAAATTAAATATTTTATGAATTTTTATCCAAAATAAAATTCATAAATTAAATTAAATCTATAGCCACATGCCCTTTTCTCTTTTCTCTTTGGATGATTCGAAGCAGGCATGCATGAGTTAAAAGATAATTATATAGCAGTGTAGTTGAAGCCTCTGAGTTATTTCTTAGTCGGGATGTGGATTAGCATGGTAATATGGAGGGGAGAGAGACTATCGGTGCTCATTCAACTAGTCTTGGAAAGTTACCATGAAGTAACCATAAATTTAGAGTCACCATCAACCATTTTGAACTAGGCATGATCGAATGCCTGCAGAAAATAATATCCTGGGTTACAAAACTTAAAACATTGATTTCAAGGTCTGCAAGGTCTAGAGATTTATTGGTTGGTTTTGGAAGTTTCTTATGCTTGCAGAAGGATTAGCACTCGCACAATGCCCAAAATCAATACCGGCTAACTATAACTCACTTTGGTTTTAGTTTATCTAGTCATTATTTGGATAAAATCCCCATTTATGCATGAATTGTTGTGAAAAATATACAGTCATTATTTAGATATAATCCCCTATTTATGCCTAAATTTTTGTGAAAAATATAGATTTGGGTTTTGAAAGAAAATTTATATCACCAACATGCCACAAAGGTATGAGGAACATAAGTGCTTTTAATAATGAATAATTTCCAGATTAAATTTTGAAAAAAAAATCAAATATTCTATGTTAGGCATTTGAGAGATACTGACATAGACTATTGACTTGTAAACATTTTTTTTTGAAAACAAATTTTAAATATGAGTGAATGATTGTCACTATAAAAAGGAAATGTGTTAGTAAGATGAAAAAGAATATAATAACTTCACAAATAAACAATTACAAACAAGAAAAACGTAAAAAGAAGGGATGATCTGAATGTATCTCGTAATTGTCTTCAATTATTGAAGAAAACAAGGATAACAATTTAGAGACATGTTTGGATTTGGTGTAATTTAAGGGACAAGAAAAGGTTTTAGTTGAAATAATCCAGGGTATCCAGAAGGGAAAAAATTCTTAGGATCTTTAGATAAAAGCGGGGTTAGAGTATCCCCTCAGAGAGGTGGGGTTAGAGTATCTCGAAGATAAAGATTTTGGTATTTTAATAAAATAATTATGAATCTAGAACAAATCTAAAAAAGAAAATTTGATTTTTGATGGAAAACAAGGTTAAAGTATTCCATTGGAATGGTAAGGTTAAAGTATCCTAAGAATGAAAATTTTTGATGATTTAAGAAATAATTAGGATCTTGAATAAATCTAAAGAAGAAAATTCAAGTTTTTTTAGTGGAAAAAGGGTTGCAGCATCCTTTTAAAGTGGTACAGTTAGAGTATCCTCAAAGATGAAAATTTTTGATGTTTCAAGAAAATGATTATTTTAGAGAAGAGTATTTTGAAAATAAGAAACCGAAGATTTAAATAAAATATATTTTTATCTTAAGCCTTGATTTGAGCCTGGAGAGCTTATGTTGTAGTGGAACCAATCAGATGCATTTTGAGACGTTCAAACGCTTTTAGAAAAGCATTTAAAAAATTAGGTTAAAAACACTGGATAGATCATGTCATCTCCCATCCTAAATATTTCAAAAATCCTAGAAAATCATTTTCTAGGTAGAATTAATTTTTGAAATCAGGCGTGTATCGACATTAGCATCATGTACAAGATATAAGGTGTGATAGACTTTGAAAAATCATTTTAGACTCATTTGGAATCGTTAAATCACAAAAAATACCTTTCGAAAAATGAATTTTGCGAACTTCATGGGAAAAGAATTGAAAATATACAAAAAAAATCAGTTAATGGACTGAAATGGTCTAAATAGAATTTAATGTGCTGGTTTCAAGGGTTTTAAATAGCAATGGTTCAAAAAATCATAATTTATTAATCCAAAACGGTCCAAGGGCAAATAAGACACCGTTGGAAAGGTATTTCAATACCCCTTAAGGGAAAAATATAAAAAATTCTAGAAAAATCATCCATGATTTGAAAATAATTTTTTAACCTTGGATTATAGTGTTGCCATAGCCAAAATAGGGGATAATTAGATATTTCAAGTTTTGTAGGGTCAAATTCGAGCTATAAACATTCGAATGCCCATAGATAGGGAAAACAATGACATGAGCATTACAAGTGCATTCCATAACCCTAAAGTAGTTTAGGATGATGAACAACCCGTTGACCATGCCACTATGAAGGTTTTATTTTTTCAAATAAAAGAGGCCATTTTTGCTTGAAAAATAGCATTTTAAACTTATTTTACCATGAATCTAAATTTAAAGTGTTTAATTTGTTCCCAACATTACAAGACCAATTTTAGGAAAATATTAAATCCATGTTAGTCTACATTTATTACATGTAGCATGAACTTAACCTAGGGATTTTTTGAAAATCAGATTTTTAGCAAACAAGCAAGCATCTTGACAAAGATAACACATGCAAACGGACAAAGATGACATTTTGACATGGAAAAGATGACAAAAAATATAGAAAGGTGATAAATAAGGTGCATGTAAATGATAAACTCTATAAAAGCCATAAAAAATCATGTTATGGAAGATGACATGAACATATTTAAGCAAAGAAAAGCATGCCAGAATTTTTAAGACAATAGTTTTCTACCATGGAACTCCTTAAAATGAAGGATAATACATGAACTTGCTCAATGCACGTTAAAAAAAACATTCAAGCATGTGTCAAGCATGTGAAAATAGGTGAAACATGATAGAAAATGCATGAATAAGGGACTGCTTTGATGACAAAATGAAAGAAAAGATGTTTAGCCTACGAATCAATATCAGGGCATCCAAAGAACATTAAAATCCTGAGATTACCATAACTAAGGCAATAATAATGCATAATAGCCCTAGAATGGTCATGAGCATAAATGGTTCACTAAAATGATGCATGTGTCAAAAATGAAAAAAAGAGTAGAGCTAGGTGAGAAAATATACCAAAAACCCCAAGCTTTAACCGTTTTCTTAGAGTAACAACTTTGGACTCATTTTTTGTTTGTTTGATAATAAGCAAAGAAATGATGAAAAAAAGGAATTTTCTAGTAAGGTGTTTATAAAAGAAAGTTTCAAAAGGAAGGATGAATGGAATAGAGGGTCTTGAAAGTGTTTTTGGTGGTGGTTTAAAGGAACTATCAAAATAGATAAAGGTTGAGGGTACAAGGCCATGATCTAGAGTTTAATTTTTAGATGATGTTAAAGTTTTTTTTTAAAGATTGCCGGAAAATGATTTAAAGCTACCTGAGCTAGCTTTGGCCCCTTTTAAATTGAAGGTTCAACTAATGCTATTTAGAGACAAAGCAAAGGCATTTTTGATCTTTCATTCATGTACTAAGGTACAACTCTTAAGTATAATACTCAGCTGCTCTTATTTCCATTGGTTCTGCCATACAGAGTAATGGTGCAGAAAGGCTGTAACTGCCTGCAACTAGAGAAAAACCAAGCATGCCCTTTGACAAACCATATATTTCATGAAAATGTCCCTTGTTATTGGCTATTTGCACTCTAAAATTTGATTAAATCCAATCACAAGCTAATAGCTGAGGCTTGGTTTGAATTATGATGATTTTTGGTGCAAGAAACATATTTGAATTAAATTTTTAAAGGTTGAAAGATGGTTCAAATTGGGTAAAAAAGCTTTAATGCGTCGATAAAAAACATTTTATATCAATATACAAAGCAAATTTTACCCTTGAGTATCGATACAATGGAGTGTGTATCAATACCAAAAGCAAAAAATTTTTCTAGTCTCAAGACTTAGAGGCCTATATCGATACTCCATGGATTTGTATCAACACTTTTGCTTCTGTATCAATATAGTTTGTTGAAAATCATAACTTTAACTATTGCTAGGCCTTGTATCGATAAAGCATGCCAAGTATCAATACTATACGTGAAAATTTAAATTTTTGGTGATGTGAAAGCTTCATATCGATATTTATGCATTAATGCGACTTGCTTGTACCTTAGGCTCTTTGAATACCTCACTTTGGCCATAAATAGTGGAAACCTAACCTGTGCTCATCTAAATGACTTTAATGACACCTCAAATAGTGACCTTTAATGCCTTATTTTTATATTTTTCTTTAATATGACCCATAAGCATTTCAGACCTTCCCAAAAAATTTATTGCCTGGCACTATATTGCCTAACGGTGCTTAGTAACGTGATGCTCGATAATCATCCCCATTTTTTTATTCTATTATACTTTAATTATGTCCAAGATGCCAAAACATTAGCCTAGACAAAATTAGGTGTTTACAGTTGTTCTTCTTTGGTTGTTGTTGAGTATCAAGAATAAGGCAAAGATAAATAAACACTATTTCATTCAAGTAAGATAATGGTTATGGGTGCTTGTAGAAAAATAAAGATCTAGTTAGTATTACATTGAGAATAAGCCAAGTATATTAAGAGAATAAGCCAAGTATATTAAAAGAATTTTAATGAGATTTACAGGGTTTGACCTTCTTACTAGGTTTATGGTTTTTTGGTTTGGCACCATCTAGTATGCGCTTTTACTCGATAGGCATCCAACTCTTTATGGACTTAGGTAGGTAAGCATCCTGCTCTTTGAAGATAGACTCAATAGGCATCCAGCTCATTGTTGACTGTGATAAGTAAGTGTCCTACTCTTTGAGAACTGAGGTAGATATGCATCTTGCTCTTTGAAGACTGAGGTAGGTAAGCATCTTACTCTTTGAGGACTAAAGTAGTACGCGTCCTGCTCTTTGAGGACTGAGGTAGATAAGCATCTTGCTCTTTGAAGACTGAGTTAGGTAGGTGTCTTGCTCTTTGAGAACTGAGGTAGGTAGATGTCTTACTCTTTGAGGACTGAGGAAAGTAAGTGTCCTACTCTTTAAGGACTAAGGTAGGTAAGCATCCTATTTTGTGAGGATCGAGATAGGTAAACTTTTTACTTTTTAAGGATAAAAAAGAAAAAAAAACATCCTACTATTTGAGGAAAAAAAGCGCCCAGCTTTGAGGACTAAAAGAAAATGATTTTTTAGGATTAAAAAAAAGGCATCCCACTTTTTGAGGACTATGGTGGGTAAGGATCCTACTTTTTGAGGACTGAGGTATTCAAAAGGTTTTCTGCACTTTGAGGACTAAAAAAAAGAGAGGCATCTTGCTCTTTGAGGACTGAAAAGGGAAAAGGCATCTTGCTCTTTAAGGACTAAAAAGATATAAGTTTAGGTATATTCTTTGAATGGTTTTTCTCAATTTACATACTTATAAGATGGGGGATTCTTACTTGGAACCTTTCAAGGCTTTTGGAAAATAAAAATTTATACCTGAAGTTTTATTTAATTTTGACTTTTGAGAATAGTAGTTTATACCTGAGGAATGTTAGTTATTGTATGAATGATGCATAAGGATGCATTTACTTAAGTGATACAAGAGTGATTACTTTAAAAATCTAATTTGACAATTGATTTGTTTTGGCTTTTTCATTTGTCTAATCTTATATGACTTTAATACAATGGCTTCTTCCTTTGGGGTTTATCAACCTTGCCCTATATTTCCAAAAGCTTTGTTAAGGCCATTTTTTGGAAGGTAAAGGTGATCTATGATTGTCAATGGATGAAACTAAGCCTAAATGGCTTTTGTGGGGACTTTTGTTATATTAAGTTTTTTGGTGAATATGAAAGGTTTTTTCTTGCCAATTTTGATTCAAATGGTGCTTTTAATTTGGGTAAACTACTTTCAACTCTGGTTGATAGGATAATAGATTAAAAGAACTTTGGCCTTTTATCTTTGGGCTAGGTTTAATTGGAAAGAGGTTTTAAGCATATTTTTAGGAGGCAGGGTCCAAGGGCAAGACTAATTATGGCCCTAAGAGTTCATTCCTGGTCTTTAAACATGAAATAAAATTCTTGTAAAGTTTTATCTTTCTAAGCAATGCTAGGAAATCCTATTATTAATTTTATTCATTTAGCAAGCGGTATTAGTTAAATGATAAACATGATGCAACATGGGATGCAGGAGTTATAAAAGAACCTTGTAAGAAATCAAACGATTGTATTTCATTCAAAAGAAAGATGGTACAAGTCATGACAAATTATGGGATCGCAAAAGACTTAAAGATATAAGAGAGTGTAGAAGGGTTTTCCTAGCTGTTTGGCCTTTAATGCTAATGACATAAGTCTTTCACTGAGTGTCTTTAAAAACCTTTCCCAAGCACTTAATCCTTATGGTGTTACATTTTACAAAAAGATTTTTTAGATTACCCCATGATGGGATAGAGGCCTCTATGTTAGGCAGTCTTCATTTTTTCAAGTGCAAGCAAGGATAAGATTTAGTAAAGTTGGTTGGCATACAATAGTTACGCTAGGTTATGATTTGGTGTTTTGGTTAGGGTTATGTGTGTAGGTTAAACAGGTACTGGTCTAGGCTAGTGATAGTTTGGGCGTAGTTTGGTTCGAATGAAGGAGAGCTTGGTCACTTAAGCTGCCCTTTTGGGTTTTTAACTTAAGCTGGCCTGTTTTCTTGGATACCCTTTTGGGTTTTCACCTTTTTTCTTTTTTTTGTTTGTTGTTGTATTTTTTATTTTGTTTTTGTTTTTTCTTAAAGTAGCAGAAATAGAAGAAGGATAGAATGCCCTTTCAAGTTTTCATTCTAGGATCCTTTTAGGCATAGTATTTCTTGACGAAATTAGAATTCACATGATTGGGCAAGTCGTTGCCATCCATCTCGGTCAATATGAGGACTACTTTGAAAAATACACGTTTTACCATGTACAACCCTTCCTAATTCAATGTCAATTTTCTCGAGCATCTTTATAGATTAGAAGAGTTTGTTTGAGAAGTAAGTCATCTTCTTAGAACTAACAAGGATGGACTTTTTTGTTATGGGCTGTTATCAAGTGGTTTTGATAAATATGCCTGTGAAAAAAGGCTTTTATTCTTTTCTCCTCAATAAGATTCAGTTGCTTATATCGGTTCTTGACCATTTGGCCTTTTCAAGTTATGATTCCATTAGGACTCTAAGTGAGGGGAATTTAACCTTGATAGGGATAAGGGCATCCAAGCCGTAGACCAAAGAGAATAAGGTAGCACCCATCGAAGTTTGTACTACCTGGCAATAGGCATATAATGCAAAAGACATCTTTTTGTGCTAATCTTTGTATGCCTCAGCCATCTTTTTGACTATCTTCTTGATATTCTTGTTAGTGACTTCGACTGCCCTGTTCATTTTTGGATGGTATGGGATAGAATTTTGTTACTGGATCTTCAGCTGAGAGTAAACTGTTTACATCATTTTGTTTTTTAGGTTGAGTGCATTATCAGTAAAGATTTGCTTAGGAAGGCCATATCTGTAAATGATATCCCATTTTACAAATCTATATACAAGAGATTTGGTGACATTGGCATATGAAACTATCTCTACCCCCTTGGTGAAATAATTAATAACGATCAAAATGAAATGGCCTGTTAAAAGCCTTAAGGGTAATCAGTTCGATTATGTCCATGCCTTATATAGAAAAAGGCCACGGAGCTGTCATAGCATGTAGAGGTGTCGGTGGGGCATGGATTTTGTCTGTATAGATTTGGCATTTATGGTACTTTCAAGCATATTCCATGCAATCCTTTTTAAGAGTCAACTAATAGTAGCCTAATCGTGTGACATATTTCACCATTCCGTGTCCATTAGCATGTGTGTCATAGATTTTTTCATTAACTTCTTCAAGAATCCCTTTGGCTTCATAGGGATCCACATGTTGGAGTTATACCTAATTTTAACCTTTCTTATACAAAATTTTTTCGTCCAAAATGAAGCTTGTGGCCATTCGTTGGATAGTTTTCTTTTCAGTTTCAGTAATGCATTTAGGGTATTACTGATTCCTGATGTATTGAAGGATGTCATGATACCATGGCAGGTTGTCTTCTCTTTTTTAACATTTTGGCAATGTGTTGGAGTTATATAAATGCTTATCAAATAGGAGCAGTGTCTGACTTTTGATTGACTTTAAACATGGACAACAAGGTGGCTAAAACATTAACAATTTGGTTTTTTTCTTGAGGTAAATACTAAAAGCTAATTTCATCATGCTCTTTTTTTAATTTCGAGATCAGTCTCCCATAATGACTCAGTTTAGCATGGCATGTTTCCTATTCTTTTTTTAGACAAAGGCTAAATCTCCAAATACTTGCAGTGTTCAGATACCCCCTTCAATGGCTACTTGGAGTCCTATGACGTAGACCTCATAGTCAATTGTTAGGGTAGTCAAGGTTCAATCTTGTAGTAAAAGGTAATGGTTTCCATTAAGTAAGATAAGAATTGCCCCAATTTCATGCCCTAACACATTTGAAGCTCCATCAGAGTACATTTTTCAAGATGAACTATACTCAATAGTTCATTCTTTACCTTAGATATGCATATCAAGCCTTTGTTAGGAAATTCAAAGTTTAAAGGCTAATAGTTATTTGTTGCTTAGCTTGCCAAGAAGTTTACTATTACACCACCAGGTTTTTTGGTTCACATACACGATGTCCTACTAGTAAAGTAAGACTTGCCACTGGATAATCTCTCTAAAAGATAGAAGGTTTGCACAAACACTTGATGGGATTGAGTTTGGTGATTAGTCACGTAGTATGGTACAACATATATTGTCTTAACCTCCAGGCTATCTAAGTTATAGCACAACATAGCTTCTCAACTGCTAAATAGTTATTTTCATAATCTGTGAACTTCTTGCCCAAGTAGTAGATTGCCTATTCCTTCTTACTTGACTCATCATGTTGACCTAATACATAGCCTATTCACTTGTCAAAAACTAATAAGTACATGATTAAAGGTTGACTAGCATTGATGGTACAAGTACCCGAAGGTTAGAAAGGTAATGTTTGACTTATCAATGGCTTATTAGCATTTTTCATTCCAGTCTCTAAGATTTTGTTTTTAGAGTAGCCAAATGATTAGATCATATTTATCAATCTGTTAAGATATCAATCGAGCTATATAGTTCGACTTTCCTTAAAAATCTTTATTTTTTTTTTTTAATTTGAGGGACGACAGATTTTGAATGCCTTGACCTTGTTAGGATCAACTTTTATTCTTTTTTTGCTTACAATGAAGCCTAATAATTTTCCAGTTGTGACATCAAATGTGCATTTGTGAAGTTGTTTGAAAAGTTTTCATAAGTTGGCCATATGTTCACTCTTTTTTGGCAACTTGGTGACCATATCATCCATATAGACCTTTATTTCTTTATGCATGAGGTTATAGAACATTATTACCATTACCCTTTGGTAAGTTAAGACAATGATCTTTAGCTTGAAGGGCATCACTTTGTAGTAGAAAGTGCCCCACATGGTTATGAAGGTGGTCTTTTCCCTGTGTTCAACTATCATTTTGATCTAGTTTAACTTGAAAATCAATCCATGAATGAAAATAGTACATTTTTACCTATGTTGTCTTCTAAGGTAATGATATGGGGTAAAAGAAAGTTATCTTTTAGGCTAGCTTAGTTTAGATCCTTATAATCTACACACATCTGCACTTTACCATTATTCTTAGGAACTAAGACTATATTGGCTACCTATTCAAGATATTTGGCTTTTTTGAAAAATCTTACTTTAAATTGTTTATTCACTTTTTATTGGATCTTCAGAAGCATTTTAGGTTTTATCCTTCTAAGCTTTTGTTGTATGGGCTTACACTCGGGTTTGAGAGGTAGTTTATGGACCAAAATGTTAGTGTCTAATCCGGGCATGTCCTAGTAGGACTAGACAAACGTATCCTGAGATTATTAGAGGATACTTTTTAGTTTACCTTGAGTTGCTAGTTTTATGGATGTTCTAATATTGACTTTTTTCTAGTCTTTTTCTATTCCAAGGTTTATGGTTTTAATGGGTTCTTCATGAGGAAATATACATTTTTCTTCCTGTTCAATTGGTCTCAACAGGTCTATAGGTATAAAGTTCTTTTTAGAATCCCCTTTGGACTCGACCTCACTGGTGCAGATTGGTTACTTAAAATCGATATCTAGAGTCTTAATATGAATATTCATGTCACTTTCATCGGGGTACCTAAAAATATGGAAAAAGAACAATATAGGTGGAAACATACGTAGCGAAAGGTTTAAGAGTTGGCAAAAATTATGAACACAAGGGATGAAATGCATAATGCTTAATCATTTTCATTAATTGCCCATACAAAAAATTCTATAATGCTTTTAGGCAAATGCATGTAGGTTTATTTCATAGCATTACTTTGAAATAGGCTTGAATAGTATAGGAATCTCCATTTTAGTCTACCATTCAGAACAAATCTTGGAGGGCACAGACCAATCTCTTGGTTTATTGCTAACTTATTTAGCTCATCAATTACATTGCATGTCAGTATGAGCATAACATTAGTGGAGCCAGCATTCATATGTCTTTCTATGCAAAAACTTTCTTGAAGTGGTGGAAACATCGTTGGTTCATATTGATGTCTCATTCCAACATAGAGGCCTTCTTTTTTTCATAGTTCCTTTGAGCTTGTTTTTTTATTGTGCATTGGTCTTAAATCCTAACCCTCTTTTTTTATTTGGTTAACAACTTTCAAGACTCTGGTAATCCCTTTTCCAGCCGAGGCACTTTTGCCAACAGTTAAATTTAGACCTATATGAGTACTCATCACTAGGTAAAGCTCAAGCATTGGCAACCCCTCTTTGACGTAATTGGCATTAACAAATTTAAATGATTGAAACAAAAACTTTAGGACATTATCATCTGGTTCAATATATGGGGCATCATTTGAGGTAGCAGCGATGGTATCTTCTTCTTCTCTAATAGTAATGACTTTGTTTTTTATGACTTCATTTTTTATGACAAATTTGAACTCCTAATGTAATGATGATGAACTACCTCGCAGAGTAAATCCAAAGCCTTTCTAATAGATAGTTATACGATAGAGCAATATCCATTACATGGAAGTCTACTACATAAGTGCATAGGCCAATTTAGAGTGGAAAGGTGATGTTTTCCACAATGTTTCTGTAAGTTCTATCGAATGTTTGCATGCTATATGACTATTTTGGTTATGAAATACGTCAATAAAGAGCTTGCTTAGGCATGATAAAAGCATTACATTCAAAGTTACCCCAGTATCAATACCTTTGTAGTATGTGATGATGTGAAAAACTTTATAGTTTCCTCTTCTTTTTTGAGGGATTTCATCATTGCTAAAAGATATATAGTTATCAGCAATGATGTTACTTACAAGGTGATCCAACTAGCCTATCAAGATGTCTGAAGGGACATATGCCTCATTTAGGACCTTGAGGAGAGCATTTTTATGAGCTTCAAAACTTAATAGTAGCAATAGCATGGATATCTTGGGAACTTGCTAGTTTAACTAATCGATGATGTTGTATTAACTGTGCTTGATGAACTTAAGGAATTCTATAGCTTCTTTCTCACTCACTAGCTCCTTGATGGTTATCGAATTTGAGTCTTTGGTTGCAGGCTTTGATGCTTGAGGAATAAGTGTAGCATTTTTTTGTTAAGTTTCACCTCTTGATGCTGTTGTGGTGCACCATCTACCACTCGAGTTAAATGGTTTACCCTTAAAAGGTTAATGTTTGCTGCTTGCTGACTCAATTCCTCGATGATTAATATTTTGCTTTCATATTTCTATAGAACTATTCTATTATCCTTATAAGGGAAAGATGATAAAAGTTGAATGATTATCTTTGGTGTCAGCTAAACAAGGGCAGCTTTTACTCTTGGTCAATTTTCGAACAATAATAATGGCCTTGCAACACCATAAAAAAGATTATTCCTTTCTTTAGCTAGTTGCACATCTACAAACTTGGCATACAAGGCTCACTTTTTATCATAGAATTAATGCTATCTTCTTTCACAACCCTTTGAACCATAACGTGAAACTCTTTGTACGTTTGAAGAGTATGGCTATAGACGGTATGGAATTGCAAAAGTCATCGATTTTATCTTTTATCTTTTTAACTCTATCAACCAATTTGGTTTGCACCAAGGTTTGCCAAATAAATTCATTGGTGTTCTAACCTTATCTAAGTTTTCTACAACCTCGTAGTCTTTTTCAATAGCCATTATACTCATATCTAACTCACCACGAGTTTTAAATAAATTGGCTTCAGAACTAGATTTTGGTTGTTGCTTGGCTTCCACTTTTTTCCCTTTGCCCTTTGAGGCATCTTTCTTGCTTAAACCACTTTTTATGGCTTCATCAATTGTTCCACATAACATGACTGCATCTATAATGCTCTTCGAGGTTCTCTTCACTACTTCCTCATAATAAGGGGTTTGTAATGTGCCAATGAATCTAATAATCATCTCTTTTTCTATCAATAAGGGATAAATTAAGGTGGCCTCTTTTGTCCATCTCAAAGGATATTGCCTAAAGCTTTCGTCACTCTCTGTTTCAAGCTCATGAGAGAAAGACAATTCAAGATATACTCATCAATAATTCTCTCCTTATCTATGGCATTAATATATAGATCGATGTGTTCATCCGACTACTTATGGAACTCAATCTCTAGCTGGCCATCATCCCTTAGACCATTTCTAAGAATGATAAGTAGTGCTAAAGAACATGCTCTTGATTGTAGTGATAGCAGGATGGTTTAATGGCTTTTGTACTTTGGTTTTTGATGTCTACCATTATTTTAGCTTTCACAAAGGCTTATCATAGCTTGCTTATTAGGTTTCTAACTTTCTAATGCTCTTTTTGACCTAACAACTTTTTCTATTGATTATCACATTCACTCTTGGTTCTACATGGTTAGAAAATGACTAGCTCTAACATTTGGTCTAAGCCCCCATTCGACTTTGATCACACTTTTTTCTAGCATACCCTATGCCTTTCTCTTAAATAAGGTCCAATTCTCAATAGAGTAACCTTACGCTCCGGTGTGGCACTTACAATAGGCATTCTCATCGTACCACCTGGGATATGATATTAATCTTAGGTTTATGAATACTAGGGCCATTATTTGACCTGCCAATAGACAAGAGTAAATCTCTTTGTAGTAATAAGGGAATGGCTCAAATTACTCCATTTCTTAGGGTGTTTATTAATTGCTTGGTGCTCTTGCATTATTAGCATTGTTAGGTTACGTGCTCGAGGTTAATTTTTAAGCAATAATCGATGCAAAGCTTATTGTTGGAGCAAACTTGGCAGGATGAACTAGCTGTGGTGTTTTTGAGTAAGGTTAAAACCTAGATTCAACATGTTCACAAGGTACACAGCCAATGTTGGATGTGGATTTTGATAAACCTAGCATGACTTTCACTAACAACATTCACTTCTTTTTCCTTACCCTTATTTATTGACTTCTTTACTGACCCAGATGATTTTTTAATGGATATCTTGCCATTTTTTTATAGCATTATTGATCATTTCACCTAATATAACCATATCAGTAAAATTTTTTGTGGCATTTCCCATTAACTTTTCATAGTAAGGAGCCCGTAAAGTGCTGATAAACGTGATTGTCATCTCTTTCTCGGTTAAAGAAGGGTGAACTTAAGCTGCTAATTCTCTTTAACTCTTAGCATACTGCTTGAAGGTTTCACAGGCTTTTTTTTCCATGTTCATAAGGGAGAGACGACCTGGGGCCCAGTTAGATACATGCTTATATTAATCAAAGAAGGCACGAGCCAAATTTGTCCATATCTAGATTCTTATAAGATCAAGCCCTATATACCATCAGGTAGCTACCCTAGTTAGACTATCTTAAAAGTTATGGATCAGTAGCTTTTTGTTTTCTTCATACTCTATTATCTTATAGCAGTACATTTGAAAGTGTGCCTGGGGTTTATACTCCCACTGTACTTCCAAAATTTAACACTGTGAATTTTAGTAGGATGACAAGACTAGAAACCAATCCTAAAGATTTTTTTGTCTACACCCCTAAACTTGTAATTGTCTTCGATAGCTCAATGGCACTTTTCCAGTGGCTGATACCTATCTAAGCCTTCATCATTTTTCAAGGACATCTTTGCTTTTGCTTATTCCATTGGCTCTTCAAGATTTGGGATTATAGGCTTTGTCGGTGAAAACCTTCACCTTAAAATCCTCAAACCAGATGGGACGCTACTACAGGGTTAATATAAATGAATGGTTGAGTAGATAGGATATTTGCTACTAGAGGATTGTATCTATGCAATGCCTCTTCTTATGCGCTGGTGGCTTCAGTACCACCATTCAAGTTGCTTTTGGGATTGGCTAGTTTTTTCCTATGTCAACAATGCTCGTTTACCCTTTTTTTTTAAAACCTCGAATAATAGCTAGTCAATTCTATAATCCAAGTTTAAAGTTCTTATTCTTACAAAGTGACTACTCTTGGGTCTCCCTATACATAAGTTTGAGTCATTCAATGTAGGCTTGGTGATCATTCTCTATCACTTTCTAAAGACTACAAGTATTATATATAACAAACTATAGTTGTGTTTTAAAGCACCTTTAATTTAGATGATTACCAATTAGACTTTTATTATGTGTCGTGAGCATGTTTGATGAGATAAAGATGAGTGTGCAATTAATTGACATAAATGCATAAATAGTACAAGAATTAGATCAGTCACGCAAATGCATATGGAACAATCAGATTTAGAGAGCATCTTCATCAATAGCATTTTTCATTAAAGCAACAAAATATCCCTATTACACTTGACTATATTCAAAAATGCCTGACATGATTACATTGCTTAATCACATGTTCCAGGAAATGCAATAATTCTTGTTCATGGACTCCGATTGGCAAAATGTCACATGTCAAGGATCAATCTATGTCTATCATGTTCTTAGCCTTCAACTGAGCACCTTGAATCTGCTTAGTAAGATGGCAATAATGGTCTTGATAATTTTGGGCATGCATGATCGACCATGTGGAGTCATTCTTTTTTGCATTGCTTAAAGGTTCTTACTAGTTCATCAACTAGGCCTTGTCGAGCTTGAAGAGAATACTTTAAATGTTGAATTTTGAGCTTCAGAGTCTCATTCTCAATTTGGTTTGCTCATAAATCCTTAAATAGAGCTTCTAGCTGTTTATTCCTCTTTTGGTAAGTTAATATAAGGGTGTGGGTTCAAATAAGCTTTTCTCTATCAACCCTAGCCATTTTTCTCTATCGATGTAGTTTTTTCTCAAGTGTAATAATTTTTGCCTTCCATTTAACTGACGACTTACCAAGGTGCTGAGATTTGCTTGCTTTGTTAAGGGTCATATAGTCTTTCCTTAAACTCTCGAGATCCTCTTTGGAGTGGTTTTTCTCATTGACAACCTTGTTCGCCTCTCCATCCCAGGGGTAGAGGTCCATTTCTAATTGACTTTTTTGTTCTTCTAAGCAAGCAATTTCCTTGGCAAAGGTTAACTTTTCCTATTCAAACTCATATTTAAGCAATTAGATCTCAGAGGGAAATTCATCAATTGATTCTTATGGGATTCCAATATTAGACAAAGTTAAGAAGTCATTGATACAATGGATCCTGCACTTATCATACCTAGGGTCACACTATTTCCTCTCCAGTACCTCTTCATGCAGCAAGTTAGTCTCCAAGTGTGGAAAACTACTTGAACTTTTGACTTGTAATCAAGCTCACCATAATTGAAACCCTACTGCTCATGGCCTTAGACAAAGGGAATAAATAATCGACACTAAAATTATCATAGGACTAGGATGTGTGCATAACTAGTGCTTCCCCATAATACCATAAGCAGCACATAATTGTAATCTTTGCATTGATATATGATTGCCTATAGTGAAAGCCAAAAAGCTTTCCATGTCATTTTTCCCCTTTGAGGTTCCAAAATTTTTGGATCCATTGTTTTTCAAACTTGTGGTGGGATCATTCCTTCTCAAGGACCTTGAAGATAGTGCTAAAGTTAGGTAAGAAGTTGCATGACAACCTTTTTTCTTTGAGGCAAAAGTGACTAACAAGCCAAATGTAAAAAAGTGTCGCACATTTGATGAAGCGACCTGTACCTATTTTCTTGCACAAATTGAGAGCTCGAATAATTTCGACAATAATGCTGATGCAGGATTGATGTCCTAACATAATTAGGAAAAGATATATGCTATCATAGCTTTAACATAGCCTAATGTTTTCAGGAATATAACTAGACCATATATTGCTATACCATAAGTATCATGAATTTTTCTGATATCAATGGTACTTGCCATTGCTTCTTTCAAATTGGCCCATAAAATTCACTCGGTATTCCTCTTCGTGTTGATATGACTTTCAATCTAGGACTTTGCTGCCCCAAGGATCTAAGCTAATCATTTATTGAAAGTTAAAGGGTGTAAAAACTGATAATATATTCTATTAGTCTTGGCCTGTTCAGAGTTAAGTAATGAGGTATATTCATCAATTGTGGGTACCAAATCTTCATGATTGATAGTGAAGATCGATATGCTAGTTCTAAAACTGAGATGCCACTTGCAACAGACCAACATCCAATAGACCTAGAGCAAAAGGGCTATGCCTTTGTATCTCTTAATGAATAATTCCCTCTTGTTATTGTCCTAACTAGTCCATATATTCTTTAAATCTTGCCAATCATTCTGACGGTACCCTATCTTAACCTTTTCATGCATTTTTGAAACATACATAGGTTTCAAGTCATTCCCATCTTCACGCTCTCAATGCTTTAACCATGCTCAGACTCCCTCAAAAGGTGTCAGATCTAAAGTAAACTATTGCTCCATGATAGATACCCTTTGATGAACACTAACCCATTAGCCAATTATCCCATAATGATGATGATTATGATGAAATGATGCATGCATCAAATAGAATAAAAAAAGAAAAAAGTTAGTGACCACATAATGTAATAAGCATAAAATGAGGGTATATATAAAAAATAACAACAAAAAGGCATCACTGAAATGGCCCCAAAATTAAATGGTACTACGCTTGATGGCAAATACGATAATTGACAAATTAAAATCACCTTTAGCAAGGTGACATGATACCTTACAAGGACAAGATTGACCAATTAAGTAGTGACATTTATTCATCACCACCTATGACTGGTACATGTTAAGATATTTTGGATCGCATAATATTGGTGGATGTGACTTTTTAGGTTGACATAGGGCATTGTTGGCAACGACGCACCCTAAAAATGATCGTGAAATAAAAACAAATGCTAGCTTTAATGTCTATTATCGCTTGCATAACATGGTGTATAGAAGTAGAGGTAAAAAGTGTTTCTCTAAGTAACCCTATTTTTTAGGCTATTCTAGGGCACTTTGGCATGGTTTGGCTCATAGGGTTTACTGTATGGGTTTAAGTTAATGTCTAGATTGGTATCTGAATCATTTTTCATCCACTAAGGACAACCAAAGCACTTTGATCCTAGGCCCATTAGGGGTTTGGTGGAATGGGTTTGATCAGAGGATGTGTTTCCCTACACAAATATGGAGGAATACTCACGAAAGACATAGGTAATTTACACCCTAAAAGATCTTGCCATACCTATGTGAAGCGATACCCACAAAGGCGGATGGTTGACTTCCTTTTAGTAATTGGGACCATAACCTTACCATGGTGTTTAGTGGGAATCTAATGCACATGCAAGTGCACAGTGTGTGATAAGGAAACAACTTTTATCTTACCCTTATATTACCATATTTATTCGAGTCGATATTTATTCGGGAATGAAATAGTTATTGGCAATAATAGGGCAAAAACCAAGAAAGATAAAAGTTAGCAAACAAATGTAGAAGGGGATTATAACCAAATAATAATGGAATTAAAAAAAAAGCCAAGAATCAAGTGAAATATAGCTAGTTGTAGGCTAGCTCTCTAAAGTAGTCCCCAATTAAGTCACCAAGCTATAACCATGTGCCCCTTTCTCTTTTCTCTCTAGACAATCTGAAGTATGCGCATGTGACTTAAAAGATATATATATATATAT